>CABEEJ010008038.1:12146-26331 GCA_901482245.1 Timema douglasi | reverse complement strand
GTACTCTTAGGTATTAACAAGCCAACTACCTTCTCTGAGGGTCGCTTCTGACACTCAGAGCTGGTAGACAGGCAAACAAGGAAGGTTAAGGTATCTCCACCCACGCACAAGTCGCACAAGCACACACAAGTTGCTCTAACACCCACGCTCTCACAAGTAACGCAGTCACAGTCTAACACAGTATAAAATAAACTTACATTAATATCACAAGTGTGCAGTGATATAAAAGATTTAATTGGAGTATGTATAAGTAATTAACAGATGTAATTTAAATAAACCATGTATGAATAAACAGCCATCAACAGTTCTCTTTCTTCACATTTATTAATTATACAGTTCTAATTAGTGCTCGACCACGGAGCTATAGACAGCTGGTTAAACGGTATCTTTTCCGTACAGTGATGATAGGCGCTCGATCACGGAGCTATAGACAACCTAAACATCATCACAGCATTATTATATCAGAGAATTAATCCGTAGTTTTACAATCGGCGCCCAAAGTGGGACAATTGATTCAATAGTATTACAGGATTCAGGTGCTTTGTTAACCAAGTAAAGGAGCTCTTTAAGCTCTTTATTATTATATTAACGATTTTGATTATTGCTCTTGGGTCTCTTTCAGACTAATTCAAATAATGTTGTACTTTTCAAACGTAGTCTAATTCAAGGACTACTAATACATTGAGATTGTGGATTAAGTCCTCAAATGTGCTGTGAAAGCGGAGTTTCTGCCTTCTTTATATGTTTTTCAACACTACTCATTTCGCCTTATGAGGCCATGGATTATTTCTATACCTCTGTTGTCTTACTTTGAATAAATAATTCTATTTTTGTTTAAACTTGCAAATTTTCCTATTAATTGTTGTTTCATTAAATTCCTTATTGATTCCGGCCACCCTCTTCCCGTCTGTGCTGGCCTCTAGCGGTTAGAGTTTGAGGTGGTACACGGTTCATTACTTAAAACTTATAAGTTAGCTATGTGAAAAAATAGGCATTTTTTAAAGAATACAATGAGAATAAGAGCATAATATTATACACAAGAGCATAAATGAAATATTATACACTGTTACAGAAACTTAGAGAAAATAGGAACATCTCCGTTCACTAAAGAGCATAGCAATTAATTTTACATTTTAAAGATTTCCATACAGTAACATTTATTTGCTAATAGCTTGGAAGCTATTTTTAATAGTACTATATATCTACACTAATAAGTTAAGAGTTACGGAGATGTGATCAAAATTATAGATATCCGTTATTGTAAAGTTCCTTCAAAGTCACTTTTACAGAAAAATGAGGGTCGCTATTTTTTTAATAGTGTTAGACAATGCTAACATACATATTTTAATTAAAATAATTAAATCAAATTTTGAGTAAATTGAGTTTTTTTCTCCTCTCACCCTTAAGTAAAGTACCCCTAATTTTAGATATCTAGTTTCAAAAACTCATCGGGGGAACCCTATGAAAAATATTAGATACCAAGCTCTAGCCCCATCGGTTAAACGGTTTCTGCTCCAAGCCAAGATATATATATACACTTAAGCAGACAGATAAGCAGACACAAAAGCAGACATAAAAGCAGACACACAAGCATACACATAAGCAGACACATATGCAGACACAAAAGTAAAAAGGCACTTCTCTAAAAAATCATTCTTTTATCAGAGGGTTCCAGAAATGTATTCGGGGTTTCTTTCCTCAAAATAGGTCATTAAACAGGATTACCTCATAAAACATTAATTAATTAAAAATTTAATCAACACAAATTTAAAGATTGACAGTTGCTTATGTAGCTTGTCAATTAGAGTGACTAGAAATCTACAATTAAATATTAAAAAATTGGCAATTTATGACAACAGAAACGAAAGAAAGAATTAATATCAACATATTTAAGAGTCATCTGCCTCAAGATTTATTTTTCGTGAGTGGATGTAGTCAGGTATATAATCATGATTTTCCCAAGAGTGAAACACGTGGTTTTTAAGAGACGTTAAATTTTGATAAATACTGTAGCAAATTCCAAAGAAGAGATCTAAACTGACATATTTTGTTATAATACGCTTCAATAACCACTCACCGTATTAAGATGTTCTTGGATTCCCTCGCCATCCTGTTTGGAGAAAACATTTAAGACCAACATCATGGCGGCTTCAACACGTGCTTTCTCTTCTACTTTTGATACGTAAGGTAGTGTATAACGAACTCGACCCAGCGACCGGCTGCTCTCGGAGTTGCCAAGCGGCGTTTCAATGAACCTTACTTTCCCTTCACCCCGCAAGCTGTTCTCCCTCCTATGTTTCCCTTTCACCTTGCTTTCATTAGTCTCTCTCTATCTATGATTATGAGTTTATCACTTATTTTGTTTTGTTCCGTTCAAGTCAGATTTGAGGGTATAAAAAGGCTGTTCCTCAGTTTCACGGTATGGCAATCTATCACAACGTTATTCCGAAGAAGGAACCCCTGATAACTCGTTCAAACGACGGAACAATGCAGTATTGGGCGTGGGATCCACCGCCACACCATCCAGGAGGAGGTCCTGCAATTACATAAGTATCCTGTCATCGTTTTCAAGTCTATTTGACTTTAGAGTCTAGTCTTTGTAAAACTTTTTCAAATTCATGAACCCTTGAAACTGAAAAAGTGGTTTTCGCGACGCCGTTTGTCTATGTATCCCCTTGGAGAGGGAAGGTATTGTGACTGTCTAAAATATCTAGCTCGATATTTTGATGGATGTCTAATTATTGATGTTTCATGTTTCTTAACCCCAAATTTTTTTTTTCATTGCCAGTGCCAGTTTTTTTTTGCAGTCTCTATCTCAACTTAAGAGCCGAAATCGTTTTACCAATAGAGATACAAACTTAGTATCTGGGTATTTTACATAAGGTTCTCCCAAGTATTTTCTGGAATTATATAACTAGCCCTAAAATCAAGGGTGATTTACTTTAGGGTAAAAAGAGAAGAGCTCGAGTTTCTCAAAATCCAATCTAACGATTTTGATTACACTTTGTGTCTAGGCGTTGTTTAACACTACAAATAAAATGATGCAATTCATTTTCCCGAGCAAAATTACTTGAGGGTATCTTACATAAGCGGGTAGCTCCAATTTTGATCATATCTCCGCAACTCTTTGAGATAAAATCAAACTTAACATCGAAAAGGTACATTAATATTAAAAGTTAATAAACATTTAATTGAAACATATTTTTATAAAACCAATAATTTCAAAGCTAATGACCAATATATTATTTAAATTAAGATATTTGGTTAACAAAGATGTTACTGTTTTTAAATACGTCTCTGCAACAGTGTATATTATCTCGTATATTCTCTTTGGGGGAATGACATGCTCTTTTTGCCATTATATTTCTTCAACAATATATTATTTGTTTAGTTTCACACATCTGAAGAGTTGTAAGTATAATTTATACAAGGGAGCAAGAAAGTATGTGCGATGTATTTGTTATACACATGTAGGATTGATAAAACTAACGGGTACGTTGCGTGCTTACCCCCTGAAATACGTCGCGTAGGGGCTGGGAGTTCATGTACTACAGTTTAGAAAACACTGCCCTAATAATCTCAAATAAACAAACTTTAAGGAACGTCAAATTAATACAAGGAAAAACTATGTTTTAAAAATAAACATACTGTGTGATGGTTTATTTATTACTTTTGCTCACCCTTATTCACTGTCCTCCCCATTCCCTTACCAAATAAAAAATATTGTGGACACAATTGATCCAAAGAATATATTATCAAAATTCCCTATCTAGTTATAACGATGGAGTTCAAAATTGATTAAACCAAAATGCAATCCTTAAAAAAAGAAAAAAAAAACTAAAACAAAAAAACAATTCATTCGCTTTTGAGCAGAAAAGCTACGTCCTCAAAGTTTGTCCTTCTAGTACGCTTCTCTTGAGAGATAGGCCTGTGGCTACACTAATTTACAAGTGCAAAGAGCAGACGACGATAGAAAGAGAGAGAGTATTGAATTTGGTTGAATGGACAGGGGGGCTTGAAGGGGGTAAAGTGGTGCCTAAAAGGTTGGAAGAAGTGTGTTTACAAGGTAAATAGGTAAATTAAACACAGGTCCGGGCACAAAGTACCCGAGCCGTCCTGATTCACTGAATCTACTTCCCCCATTTAATTAATGACTAAATCATGTTAGCTAGATTAATTCACCGGTACTGAACAACTCGGAATCCAGAGCTCTACCAGTACCAAGTGGACGGAGAAAGGGAGATCCAGTATTAATTAAATAAGCGTTTGGAAAAAAATCAATACTCCAATAACATTTATTACTAAATCTCCCTTCCCTTGCTCACACCCTCTTCTATACAGACCGATGCGGAAGAATGGTAGGCGATTCGTTGGATGTTTCTCATCACGATTGGAAAATTTGATTAAATATATTTCATATATAGATGAATTAATTTAAACTCTTCCCTTCACAATAAAAAAGAAAAGACAACCAGATTACTATAATTTTATTAAAGGGGTAAAATGCATTTTTTTGGGCACCATGTCTAGGTTATACGCCTATGTACTAATTTACGCTAATGATTTAGGTATGAGGAAGGTTGAATTCAGAGGAAGTTGCGTTGACGGAGAGTGGTGAACCATTTTGAAACAAACACCCTTGGTAAACCCGACCGGGATTCAAACCAGGATATCTCTGTCTAACACGAGAGTGACACCTTGGACCACTTGATGACCAAAGTAGGTAAAATACTATTTAAGAAGAATTTTATTAAATTTTTAGAAACTAGGAAAGATAAAAAGAGTCGCTGGGATTAGCTGTGGAATATATTTAAAACAATTTATTAATTTTTAATCCCTCTCTTACCCTTTTCCGTTCCGTTTGGCTTATAAAATCGTAGTTTACCGATGCCCACAAACACGCTTCGGTGGTTGCATGGTCTAAGGCGTCACTCTTGCATTGGACTACACTGGATATAATCTTTGAGGGAACTGCATGGCTACTATTGAGGAACAATGTTATCATTATCTAGTTTTAGTGTGGTTACTCTCCTCTCAAATATAAAACAAGTTTCGCAAAGCTGCTTAACCCAAGTTGCCAGTAACTCATTCTTACGCCAGTAAACCACCTCCTGGCATTGCTGAGAGCGAGTAAATTTGGCAACAGTTGGACTGAGTGAGAGCGAAGATAAAACCTTTCTCTATAAGACCTGCAGTTCCCTCAGCGATGATATTGGTCTGTCAATGATGGGTATATCTGAGTTCGAATCCATGTTGACTGTACTAATGTTGGTTTTTCCTAAACGGTTTTCCACTCTGCCTCCACGCAAGTACTTGTATACTTCCTCTAAGTTCGACCTTCCTCATCCTTAACACATTAGTGTTAGTATATATGGGTTTAACCTGAACAAGTTGTAATAAGTTGTTCTAAAAATAAAATATTAATATTTCCAGAATCTTAGTACCTGCAGTAAATTAATGTTACTTCAATGGTAATTTCATAACTAAGGCTTAAATGTACCTGCCCCACTGAATAACTGACTTACCTATGAACTAACTCTAACAGGTTCTTTTAGATTTAAAAAAAACATAATTAGTTGTAGTAAGGAACAATATATATCCTAATTGATAACAATATAAATCAATTGAAAGAGAAAAATAAGACAGAAAATTAAGTTATTGATATAAACTATAAAGATAATACAATTAAGTTTACTTGTCATACAGAGTATATAGACCCCTTATCAAAATTCTTTTAAAACAATAATTCAAGTAAAATCATTGATTGTGATCAAGTATTAGAGATTATGCATTGAGTCTAAGGATTGTGATGAAATAATTTTTTTTAATAAAAGTTAAACTGTAATACTTGACATTATAAAAACACATTAAAAATGTGAGTCAGAAAACACATGTATAACCAAAAACAAAAAAACATATTAAAATACATGTATTAAAGACATGAGTCAAAGTAAAAGATGAAGTGTTTAATACTGATAACAAGACAATACAATTATGATTAAAACAAAAGTTAATTGAGTTATTTGAGAATTGATATTATCTTTATAATTTATATCAATAACTTAATTTTCTGTCTTATTTTTCTCTTTTAATTGATTTCTATTTTTATCAATTAGGTTCTTTTAGATTGTTTAGAGCATTTTTTTTAGTTCTGTTAATTTCAAGATTATTTTTTTATTTAGCACCCGTTCGGGCTATACACTTTCAAGATTATTAAAGACGTAATATAACTTATGGATATATCGGGTAAAGATATAGAGGGTAGTTTAAAGAAGCGTCCATGACAGATTAAAACCTCCACCTTCTCATTATTGTCAATTAAGTATATAGGCCAGTCATTTTAAATTGCGTGAGAAAATATGAGGGTGATTTAATAACTATGGGGGCCATATTTTGCAGAAATAAAAGCTATAAAATATGATTTTACACAGTCTTTTTTGTGGATGGATTTTTTTTTATATATTCCTTAAAAAAATTAAATTTCTATTATAATAAACTAGATTAATTGATTAATTAGCTAATATTGTTTAAAAATAAATTCAAAATTTTAAATAAAGTCAGCTTAAATAAAATAATATCACACCACAATAAAACTCTTAGAATACAGGTTCATCAAAATCTGACCTTTATATTAACAAAAAAAATAACTTATTACCAATATTAATCAAACCAACCCTTATAATGCTTTATTAAACTTAAAGAAATTAAAATAATATAAGCACATTAAGCTTTATCCTCGTAATACACTAAACGACTAAAAGATTGAAAATAATAAACACCATAGGTAAGCTACGAGTTATTGATATTTAATATAAAGTTAATAGTATATTTTTTGACAGCTGAGCTTATAAATACATGAAAGTATATCTTAGTAGCTTTATCAACACCCAAATAGTAGGCCAATAAACTAAACAATCTATGGTCTCGTAGCTATACAATCTTAATATCAATTTTATAAATGAACCTATTTATAGTTAAATTATCTAATTTAACAAAACATGATTTGGAGGGTGAATTTTAAGACTGAAATAGAATTAAACTTATGAAAGGATGGACAACCCAAAAAATGGAAGCGGGGAATTGAAATATGATGGGTAATATACTTGATGAAAAACATATCTTGTTCCAGCTTTCAAGGAAAGAAACGCTGGAAATTTGGTTTATAGCGTAAAAGGAATGAGCTCAAATAGCTTTTTAGTTCGTAAAGGTGGCGCAGTATCTTCTAGTTTAATGGATCTTTGTTGTGTCTGGTATGTCTTTCAGGGAAGGGAGGGATAAATCTGCAGAACAAAAATACTCGAGAATGGCATTTCGAAACCAAACAACAATTTGGTTTTGTGTAAACTGGCTATTCATCTGTGGTTAAAAAAAATGTTCTCGACTTAAAATAAAATTACGACTAAATCATTAAGTGTTTAACGTGAGATTTGAAATTTAAAATATTAACTTAAGGAAAGAGATGAATTTCTCGCGTTTTTGTTACTGCAATTTTTTTCTACCATGTGGCTGGGGTATCTTCAATTTTAGGAGACGTTAATTTTATTTCAACGGTTCTTAATCTACTTTGTTCCAGTGGAGTAACACTAGATGAAACACCTTTATTTGTTTGGTATGCTTATGTAATTATTAAAGCTGTTTTATTTTTTCCTTCTTTATCAGTACTCACAGGAGCAGGTTTTCAAAAAACTGCTAGTGATCTGAATATCTTGGCTCGGAGAATTACCTTTATTTTAAGTACGGACACGTAAAATGCCTCCAACTCTTTTAATTATTCCTGTGTAATGACCAGTACAACTGAAATTGATTCTATAGTCCAATATCTTTTTGGATTCCTACCATCCCCTGCACATTCCAACACCCTACTACATAACGACAGAGAGAATCAAAAGTTTTTGTTTGTTCGTGTGAGTCTAATGCTGCTGGACCTCCAGCGCGTATCGATTACAAGGAGTGGACAATGCTATGCGGGTAAACAAACTCCCACGAGTAAGTTAGCTATGATCACGTAATGCAGGGGTCACCAATCTATCTTGGGCCTATATCGATTTAATAAACGTATCAAAAGTCCCGCGAGCACCTGTCATTTCTCAAAAGTCTATTTTTAATTCATTTTTTGGCCTATTCATCTATCACTTTAATCCGAAAGTGGATATTAATGTCAGACAAAAATTGACGTATTTTGTAGGTCTAAATTGACAAATGAGGAATTAAAGGTGGGGATTTAGAGGACGCGAGAAAAGGTCGCTGTTTTTGCAGGTTTTTTTTTTATGAAAAAGCATTTTATTTTGTTCAAAATAAATAAAATATTGCTCCAGTAGAAACATAAGAGTTTAATTTTCTTCACGTGGTGATATCAACAGTTGTCATGAGCTTAGCGACATTAGGATCCCAGCACACAGCACGGTTTTTCCCCGTGGCTGGACACGGCACGGCACCGTGAACTCAGTCGACCATTAGGTGGAATGGGGCTTTACACACGTCACAGTCACTGCTATTGCCCGTACACGGCTGCCGTTGCACTCACGGCGCCCCACTTGAATAGATAGATGCCGTGGTCGTTTCTGATCACAGGCAGTAGGGCATGCTATTCACACGGCACGGGATTTTTCTGTACGTTCATCCGGCATCATCATTACTTTACAGTCCTGTATTGAATGCCAAACTGCAAGTCCGGTGTAACTACATCCCTCACCGAGTTACGCCGAACCATACTGCAAACTGCAAACTGCAAACTGTTGTAATAGTACTACAAACGACGATTTGGTCAGCCGAAAATAATTGAAGAATATTTGCATCGTTCTCCCGTAATTCTGTGAACAATGTCACAAATGCTCCCGCTCGGTCTCGCCTTACATTCAAAGAATGAACCTGCCAGATTCTAAAATTTTTGTGTTTTTTTTCTCGTAAATTTAATAAATACAAAGTAATTGACTTCTGCAATCTATCGTACTGATTTGTCATTCGGTGACTTGAAATCTTGCCGCGCCGTTACCACGGCAAACTGTTGTAAACCTACACGGGGAAAAAATCTTGCTTTGTGGGAAAAGCCTAAAATTTTTAAATTAAAAGAAAAAGTTGTATTTATATAATTCCAAGACACCCTTGACAATAATTCAAGAAATGTTAAGTTTATCACTTAAACTCTATATTTCTTATGGAGCAATATTTAATTAATTTTAACCAAAATACTTTTTTGATATAAAACTGGAAAAAACTATGACCTTTTCTTAAGTCCCCCACACTCCAACCCTAAGAGTCAGTCTTAGTTATTGCCCTTGTTGCAGTCACATTTTCATAGTAAGGGTATTTTATAAAATTAAAAAGTATCTTTAATGGTCAACATTGAGAACATTCTACTAGAGTATTAGTGTTATTTTAAAGGTATTGATAATATCTTTCGATAGTGACAGTTGCAGATAATTTGACTTGAAACATGAATTTATGAAGTGAATGTAGATCAAGTACACATATCTCATAGCTATCAGATAAAGTTCTTACTATGGAAATTAGACTGTAAGGGAAACCCATTTTCAGGTCCTGGACATTTCTAGCACTGGAACTAAACGTTTCTTACTAATTGTCTCGATGGTAAACAAACTCGTTATACCGTAATCACCAGGTTAATATCCAAAATATCCCAAGTGCAAGAGCGTGAACATGGAGGGGGATGGAGGCGGGGAAGAGATTAGTTCTGAGTCGCGACTAATTAGCTTGTTTTACACCTCCGAGGATCTCGCGTGTTCCGTTCTCCGCTGTAAGGGTCTTAAGTTTGGTTCATGCTCAGATTAATTTTTCTAAAAAAAATATGGGTTGTCGAGTGGAAAATAACACGTTCTATTTCGAGTTTGTTTTCAAATTCTCCGATTCGTAATTGTAAATTAAAATGATAAGACCCACTTTGATGGCAAAGTCTAAGACGTTACTCTTGTAATAGACTGGACTTCCGATGATGGAGATATCGGGTTAGAATACCTGTCGAGTGTATCGAGGTGTCCTAAATTGTTTTCCACTCTCCTTTCACTCAAATTTGGGTACACTTCCTCTAAATACATCCTTTATCATTCCAATACATTACTGTAATGAGTACATATGCATACACCCCGAAGGGGTTGTAAGACTCACTGTTAAAAAATTTATAAGTTTGATAAATTATAAAAGTTGGTAACAGAATTCTCTACCTAGAATTGAGGTGCGGCAGAGGGGAGCGCCAGTAATTTTACAGTTTTTATAGCATTACATTTTTTTGGCCAAAATAATAAAAAAAAAATTATCCAATAGCAACATAGAGTTTAGTTTTCTGCACATGCTGATATCAACAGATTTTGAATATCTTTCAAGGGTGTCCTGGAATTTTGTCAAAACCTTTTTCTCTGTATTTAAAAAGTTTTGACAAGATTCCAGGATAATGTGAAAAAATATTATATATATAATAATTATCCTAAGGTTGTATAAAAAAATATATTTTAT
This sequence comes from Timema douglasi, assembly GCA_901482245.1. Lineage (NCBI taxonomy): Eukaryota > Metazoa > Arthropoda > Insecta > Phasmatodea > Timematidae > Timema > Timema douglasi. Next base: position 15,864 of record CABEEJ010008038.1, on the reverse strand, counting down.
TTAGCTCAGTTGCACGAGGAAACCTTATCTCAGGACCACTGGGTTTAAACACATGATTAGGAAATCCCTTCTCTTTGCCTGTCTGGTTGCCGTAGCAATATTACATGATACAACAAGAAGCTGGTTGATAATGCTCGGGGTAAAACACATAAGAAATACACTTACACCTGTATTTTATATAATATTGTAATGTAACAAAATTAATAGTTATCATGAAATAAATAAATAAACTATTTTATGTTATTTGTTTGGTTATTTATGTACTCTGAATTTTAGTCTTATCAAATCCTGCCTATGAAACTCCGTTAATTTACATATCTAAGGTAACATAATTTTCTTGAAACAAAGTTAAAATTTTGGTGTTTGTAAATTTTATATTAATATGTATAAATTTATTTTGTTAACAAGGTATTGATTAGTATACCATAATTTCAATTAAAATTAATAAACAGCCTTGCTGCTCATAGTTCCATTTTCCTTTTTGTAAGTTATCTTAAGATATAGTCAGTAAGCGACTGATTAAAATTGTAGCAACAAAACACAAAATGGGAAACTTCTCACCCATAGCCATTCTGTATTTGAAAACTACATATATTTATATTTAATGAAATATATGAATAAACTTCTCACTTCCTCTCTGAGTTAAGTTCAACACTCTTGTGTACATCTTTTATAGTTCAAAATTGTAATAACTTGCAGCACTGTGTTCCCTTTTGCCTCTTGATTGGGAACTTAAACATCCCAGCTTATTTTACCATTTTAAAAACGACGCCAAACATAAACAAAAACTAATTGTCCCCTTCAATTCTTAAAAACAAAACAAAAGGAACTTTCCAAATACACACCCAAGAGGTGATACAATTTAGAACTAGGAATATTGCTAGAATGGTGAAGTATGGATGAGAGATTGAGTAAAAGGAAATGCTAAAGAGAAATACTTTAATGAATTGTAAGACCAAAATATATGTATATTTTAAAATTCTAATCATCTTGTTGAGTTTTTACCATCTTAAAGAAAGCTCAAAGTTATTTTATTTGGCAAGTGAAAATAAATAAATTCAATGTTGGCACAACTGTACGTACATCAACAGAATAAGAGTAAATAATAGATATTTTGTTACTCTAATTAATTGTAAATATGGTTTATAATTAAAGGGGATGGTTTTCTTTATCACAATAACCTTTACAGATATTCTAGATCTGTTGACATTAACATTTGCAGAAAACTAAATTCTATGTTCCTAATGGAGAAAAATTTGATTTATTTTGTTCAAAAAATGTATATTCTATAAAAACTGTAAAAATACTTGCACTTCCTTCTGCCGCACCTTAAACTTAAAAAGTTACATCATTTTTATATGAAGATTTAAAAGGTATTGTTAACATTAAACACGGTCAAACCTATTATTATTACTTTTTATTATATAGATTGTATTATAAAAACACTAGTTTGAATTAAAACATATTCAAATTGGGAGGAACTACCTACTGATAGTTTGAAATTATCTCAATTCTTGAGGAAATTGTTGAGAGGGTTGTCTCATTGAGCGAGAAATTGACGCGTAGACGTTAGCTATAGAATAAAGTCTAAAGATAACTAAGTGTTTTTTAACAGCTTTATAGTTTGACACGGTATTAGTTAACTAATGCAAGTACATTAATTTGGCTGCTCGCGCACAGCTTGCACCGTGTAAACAGACAAGCAAGCTACTAACAAACAATCCACTTGCAAGTGGTAAACAAATGTCATAACTAATTTTATCAAACTATTATTTCCTACCAATCAACGTGGCATGTGTAATTTTTTTATATACAATCACAAAATATAATACAACATTTTAGTACCGTGATTAGTTCCGGCAACACAATATTCGCGTTATCGGCAAGTAAGGTATAAATGGCCGGCGGTTTTCACGCGAAATCACCGCGTGCCGGTTTCCAATCTCCGTATTTGACACTTTGACCAATCTTTATAAGTTTTAATTAATAATGTTCAGCCCATAAGCCTCAAACACTTTGTAGTAATGCATTGACAACTTGAGTAGATACACAATATAATATTATTGTCTCATAGCAAACCAAATAGCTTATATATAAACCAATATACAAATTAATTTATTATTATTTTTAAGACTATTTTGTTATTAGTATACCAACATTTAAAACAGGGTTGAAAAAACCTTGGTTAAGCCTATTTAAAAAAATATGCCCAACCGAGTTTGCACATTGGGATTTATTTACCTTATTTGAGTTTAATTTTATCTAGCATGTATGCTAAATTAGTTAACAAATCAAGCAAAATAATATAATAATTATTTGGGATCAACTTAAATATATTTTACTGTATTAATGAATCAAGAAATAGGAGACATACTAATCACTAACTTTTTTTTACCTTGTCTATATAAAAATTGTAATTTATTTGGCCGCCCATTCTCATTCTAAATTCACCCTTCATAGTTCCTAGCACATACGCGTATAAATAACCCAGACTAGAAATGAGACGCAGTGATAAAAAAAAAAATGTCTCCAATAGAGAGACCAGTTAGCATAATTTCATTTTCAGCCATGTTTCTTAGAAGCGGTACTAATACAAGTGAAAAATGCGTGTCAACAAAACTAACATGTTAGTAAGTTAATACTAGTAAACTGGCATTATTCCACTAACACCGTGTCAACAGGCCTTTAATAGTAATCATGTTTTTGAGAAAATGTGAAATTAGCACATTTTCAAAGACTTTTTAAGAATATTCATGAAGTTATGAAACTAGGCTTGCATGAAAAAGTGCTTTAGATTTAGCCTTCCTCTAACAAATACAGTAATTTTGTGAGATGCTCACAACATAAGATTTTAAGATATTTGATAACTATTATTGATTCATTCTAACCTGAGACCTGAAAAATAAAAACCATCCCAATATTACTACGCGAGGTGCCTACATGAATGGTGGAACACCAGTGCAATATTTTAAACAGGTGCGACCATGTATAGTCACTACCATAACAGAATAGGTCACTATTTTTTTTTCATTTTTTAATGTTTCTAAATTTTTATATAAATTATATTATTCTAAAATAATATGCGACAATCATACAGAATTATAATAAATTAACCACACGAATGTAGACACCTAATCACTGTCGGATAAAGGTTCAATCCCACTGATACCGGAGCCAGAATCTTGCCTTTGCTAGCTTTAGATGTGACTAGAGATGTGAGATGGACAACTTTCACTATCTTTTTTCCCGGAAAATGTTCAATTATTATTTCTGCAAAATATTTCAACTGATTAAAGGGAACTAATGCAATCGAGATATACCGAAGATGTCCCAAATGTCGACGCTTATAATTCTTACGTAAGATTCATTTCTCCTGAGTACGTTAACACCAGAAACATCATCAAACGAGATTCGGTGAACGCATGGTCTAACACAGATCGGTGTTCGATCCCAGGTTTTCTTTAAATGTATTTCCATTCTCATTTCACTCAAATGCGAGTGCAATTCATATAAACTCAACCTTTCTCATACCCAGCCCACTAGCGTAATTAGTACATAGGTGTATAACCCGAACGGGCGGTAAGACACGGTGTTAAAAAAAGTAGTAAAGAAACAAATAAATGCGAGCCTTTGTAGACCTGTTATGTTCATAAATCATACTTCAATTTTTTGCCATCAATAATTTAATCAAAATAATTTTAAAGCTGGTCCAGCATTT
>CABEEJ010008038.1:0-11713 GCA_901482245.1 Timema douglasi | reverse complement strand
TTTTTTCAAGTGATATATTTTTCCACTACCGGCTGGCTAGGTCTGTCGTAGCTTCATGTGCCTTTTAATCTATCTTAAGACTAAGACAGGCACAACATCCAGTCCCCAGCCACCAATTTATAATGTGAAAGGTTAAACTCAAACTTTCATCCATTATAAATTTTCGGCCATGCCAGGAATTGAACCCGGGACCATTATATCAGTAGGCAGACACAATACTGGCTGGCCTAAGGTGTCGGGCCATCTTAAAGTAATTAGTTTTTAAATTTTTCGTATGTTTTTTAATATATGTTAGAACTGGTCTCATTATGAAGAATAATGCATGGCATTGCATCAATGTGTTGTGCTTTGTTAGAGCTGTTCTATCTAAGTTAGGTGTTATCCAAGAGTTAGGACCTGCTCTTAAGGTGGGAATGGGAAGGAACACAAGGTAAGATAAGTATCTTTGCAGGTTTTATAGTTTTTATTTTGCCAAAATAAAATATTGCTTCGGTACATTATTAGTTTGATTTTTATGCCGAGTAATCTCAAAAGTTTTTAAGTATTTGTCATGAAAATAATTTAATATTGATGAATGATGAGGATCTATTTTTAAAAGAAGAGAAAAACATAACATATAACTTAACCTCATATACCTAGGGTATGGTGGAACAATATTATGAATTAGAGCAGAATTTGTGTTAAGTTGGTATTTATTTGACAAACATTCAATATTGTGAGTAACTATTGTGTTTATAATGTGTTTAAATTAAGTGTATTTATTGAATTGTTATTTTTTATTGTTTCCAAATAAATCTATTTGGGGTGTATGTATATTTGTCTCTACATCATTTTATCAAACTTCCTGTTTGGTACAAACCTGAAACCTCACACACTGATTAAATAAGTGTTGTGGTTATCCCAAAAATTATTAAAACGGATTTAAAAAAAGAAGAGTATGGCCCCAGGAGTGATTTAACACACCCAGATAGCGCGGATCTAGTTATAGATAAAGTTTTGACCAATGGAGCGTGACATCCTTATGAGAAAACATAAAAAAAATATCACAGTATATTACCAGAGCTATGGATACAAATCGCGCTACCTCCTGTTTTGAAAAATCTAAAAATATATTCAAACAACAGGGAATATACTTCGCACTAAATACGAAATTGCGCCTGTTGAAGACAGATCTAACCCCGGTCTGTAAAACTGAAATTGATGGCCGAAGGATTTGTTGTGCTGGCCACATGACGCCTTATATCCACAAATGTTAGCACTATCTTTGCCAACATTCAGCATCTGCTTAATCGGCATAGATCGCTTGAGGAATGACGCCATGGAACGTTTTTATTTCTTAAAGCAAACGTCAAACATGAGCTTGAGCCTAAAAGAGTTTGCACTTTTATTGGCTAGATTGGGGTGAACAACATTGCGGAACGTTTCTATCAGAGAGGAACAAGTTTAACTTCAGAACAGCGAGATGATTTGTTCGTGAACAAACAGTTCAATAGTCGTAATAATTCACCTTCTGGAAGTGATCTAGTTCAAAGTGAATTTATTAAAAGATGACATGACAGTAAGCAACCGTTAATCCTCGGTCTATCTCTGTCACAAACCAGACGTGAAAAAACAAAACATAAACCACAAATATGTTAATAAAAAGCCTTCTCCATGAATTGCAATGCAGTCTTTTGTAGGTTTAAAAGGAGCTCATAGTTTGACATTTCCCCCGTTTAGAAAAGTTAGTCCTCTTCTCTTCTCCTCAAGATCGCACCAGTGTTACAATATCTATAATACTATTATATTATTGGCATAAACTCGTAAGCGATTGAACTCAAAGCTGTAGATCACGAACGATTAAACTACAGATTGTAGATCACGATCGATTGTACTGTAGATCTGTAGCTGTAGATCATTAATAATTGAAATATTAATTGTAGCTCACGAACGATTGGACTACACGCTGAAGCTCATGGACGATTGAACTGTGAGATGTAGCCGACAAAAGATTGAGCTACAAGTTGTAGATCAGGAACGGTTGAACTAAAAGATGTAGATCATGAATAATTGAACTACAAATTGTATATAGTGAAAGATTGGACTACAAGCTGTCGATTATGAGTGATTGAGTTAAAAGTTGTAGATCACGAATTATTTATCTACAAGCTATATTTAACAAACGATTGAACTACTGAACTATATAAATGAACTGCTCATTTTAGTAAAGAGTGAATAACTTTTGAACTATTCACTACACAATGAACGGTTCTGCTTCAGAAAGCACTGGATCATCAGGGATCATCCCGTGCTTTCCAAGAAGCTAAGCAAGCGGGCTTGGGCGTGCTTACACTGGTTTTATGGGATCTACTTTCACTTTCTGGTAGCGATGTGCTTACATACTCGACCAAAGTAAGGAGTTTACGGATTCAAGTAAGTCCCCCTCATAGCCTATTTTAACGAGTCTGTGATTCATCAACTTTAACCATATAACCTTTAATCAACCACCTTTTATCTATTTTATTAATACGTTTGCAGTACTACAACTTATCTCACTTGGTAGCTTGTCTGCCTACTAATATAAGGGTGCCGGGTTTGATTTAAACTATGGTCAACAAATTTATCATTGGTGAAATATAAATTCTCCCCCTCCCCCTTTTTATTAGTGATAAATTATTGGCTCACTAACTCTTATCTATGAAGGTGGGGGATATTGTGTGAGGGGATGAAGGGGAAGAAGACAGAACTAATTTATTTTCACTTTAATTTAGTAAAAAAATAAAAAGTTGAACCAACTGAATATCACGAATGTTATGATTATGCAATTAATCCTAAAAAGTCAAATAAATAATTTACCTTAAATCACGTATACATGGTTCCAAACGTGGATTTACATTTTTCTAAATAAAACACTTCTTTTGAGACATTAAGAGTATCCCTTTGAAGGTCAGATTATTGGGAGGATGAAGATAGCGTGCGCTCCCTATCCCTCTGCCCCCCTCCTGCCAACCCACTAATAACGCCCGCGATGTCCTGTGTATATGAGGAAGTAAAAATAATAGTTTGTTAACAAAAAGATAAGCATACAATAAAAGGAAGGTTCTTGGTACGATTTACATATTTTTATATGTGGAAAAATATCCTTAATTCCCCTAAAAAAAGAAGAAAATTGTATATTTATCATCTCAGCCTATCCCAAAACTAATTCGCTTTAGTGGAGATTAAGCTTATTAAAAAAATATATTCACGGATAAACGTGAATAATTTTTTATAAAACCAAAGTTTATAAAAACCTACATAATATTTACATTTACACCAGAAAGACTATAAGCGCTTTCGAGCCTATCAATCGAAAATGAACTTTCACCAAAGCTTGAATTATCATCATTCATAGATGATTTCTATGCACTCAAATGCATAAAAGTGTTTTATTTTATAATAAACCATCCTAAACTTTCAAAAATACCCTAAAATTCAGATACTGCATTTATTATTGTATTCATACATCCCAAATATTTATTATGTTTAAGTAAAATCACATACTTATATAAACATTCGTTTTCACAATAAAGGAAAGCTAATATGTCTGTAACTCTAAAAAATATTTAATTCAATTTTTTTCCAGAAAAGGTAATTGTAAACATCTTCTAATTTTATATTATCATCCCCACATCCCTTGTTAACGTTATGTTGCTTTGAGGTTAAGGGTATAAGTTGTTATTTTCCTCTTAGTTCTTATAGCCAAATATAGCCTATATTTCTAATTTAGACTAGCTGACGCAATTTTAGGTTAGATTAGTTTATATGTACCACCTCTGATCTTTGTACTAGGGGATAAACGATTGTGGTTGAGGAAGTGGCACTCAAGCTGGATATTTTGGCTCAGTCGGTAGCGAGTCTGTCTTTTTTTCAACAGTGTGCCACGGGAGTTTGAGGGAAGAGCAGAAAAGAAACGACGGAAAAAATAAATAATTAAAACTCCTGATCAACGTTATTTAAAACAAATAACACTGTGATTAGAATTTTAGCTCTTGATCTTTAAAAACACAATCTTGATACCAGTTTTATTAATGATTAGATCTCTCTCTTTTTTTCTTTTAAGAACCGCGTCATAGCGGTTAAAAGTTTATGTACTAATTACGCTAATGAGGTAGGGATAAGGAAGAGTGAATTTAGAGGGAGGGTACCCACATTTTCGTGGATAGATAGTGAAACCCCTTTAGGGAAAATCACTCTCTGTACATCCGTCCGGGATCGAACTACGATCTGCCCACTATCGGTAGTCTAGTGAAGTCTATTGCGAGAGTAGCGCGTTAGACCATGAGGTCACCAAAGCGGGTTCTCGTATAGTGCTAGAGATGCAGAAAGTAAAATTTAGATCAAGTGTTACCGCATACTTCTAATGAAAAAAACATTCTTAATAAGCCTGATCAAGATTGCAACATCAACCTCTTCATCACCTTGGAACCAAATAGAGCCTGACATTTAGACCACGTGTCCTCCAGTACAGGTCAAATTATTACATGAAATATATTTAAATTTTACCCTCATGATCATCCCGCTCGCTTAGTTGGTTATTCAGTAATACCANCCCCCCCCTTTTTTTTTTGTCCCGTTGGAGATTAAAATCGTACAGTTGTCAGATGAAACGGCATGGTGTCAAACTTCGAATTAGCGGTGGACATTGACATGTGACATGTCAAAGCGGCCTGGACCAAATATTTTCTGTCAATCTGTTAATTTTCCGGTCAATAAAGTCATCAATCGAGAGATGAATTAAAATAGATATTATTGACCAAGGAAGTTATGTATTGAAACCTAAACTAAAATAAGAGATGGCACAGTAATTACTGCGTTTTAAATATTAATTATATATAAATGTTGACGTATATTAAAGATAGGATAAGTCAGTGTTTTATGAGAGCACGTGGAGGATATTATCAGACTAATTAAAAGGGTGTTAAGGTATTTAACGCTCTTTGTTACCTAGGATGGTGTTCACTCTGTCTGAATCTTCGATCTTGGAATGTGAAGGATTGCTGGTGATTATGACGGATAGTATGGTGGCTTTCAGCTGGTGATTTTTGACTGTGACGTTCCCATCCGATCTACACGCTAATGTGGATGCATTTCATCAAACATTACTACTTATATCACATAGATTAATCTATTACATGAACCTTTAGTTAAAACTTAAATAGTTAAAACTAACTTGCACACGTGAACACGTTAGTTAAACATCGATTTCCTTTAGTTTAGTTACACAGTGACGAGGAAATCAGGGTTTGAATTCTGGCCTGGTACACTGAGGTGCCTCACCCTGCCCCCAATACTTTCCCACTCTCCAGCCATGAAAATGCAATTAGTTTCCAATAAATTCTACCCTACTCACCCCTGCCTCATTAGTGTAATTAAATGCGGATACTACGGGCTAGTGGTGTAGTAAGAATAAACAAAGTCAACAACTAGAACTAACCCAAACTGAACCTTGTAGGCTTAAAGACAAAACAACTGCTTAAGAGCCCATATCAAGACCAATTAACCGGTAGTGTGCACCAGATAAAATAATCCGCTTGAATCAGAAGATGGGCAAAGTTTGGTTTTCCACATTATTCGTTTGACAACATTAAAATTGTTTTCACTTTAGTAGTTTTTCTGTATTAAAATAATTACTTTTCAATTTTGTTGTATGTTTTAAAATATCGTAAATCTTATTGATTAAATTAAAAAATGAATCCTGGACACGGGAATCAAACCCAAGACCTTTGGCTTAGTACGTCAAAACTCTATCTACAGAACTATCCCAGGTTCGAATCTTCTGTCCAGGTGTTATTATTTAAATTAATGAATATGATAATTATATGCGGCTATATTCGTAATTAACAAATAAAATAGTTTGTCTCTCCAACCCACTATCGTAAATATGTTAAATCTGTTTCAATTTAACTGTTTATTAAAATAGAATATAGAAAACTGAATTACAATGAAACGTCGGGTCTGGGCTGTAGTATCTACATAAGCCACGCGTTACCCAAAAGGTGAGACAGACTCAAACCATTCACCTGGAAGATAAAAATATTTGTAAATATGCAATTAAAGATTTGCAAACCTCAAGAATCCAAACTTACCTCAGGAATATGAATATGTTCAATAGGCTTTGAGATGATATCATGATGTAACATTTTATGTACGTGTTTAACGTAAACCATCAATTTATAAACATGTCGAGACATTATCGTGTGATGGATTTTTTTCCATCTCAACCATCAGGCTTTCAAACAAGTGCCAACATAAAATCACGTTCATTTAGGCTAGTTAATAAAATTCTGCCCTGCTCTCTTCGATTTCACCCCGCATTAACGAGCTTATGGTATGTTTGGTATATGTGGTAACTGAGCTGACAGTTCAAAAAAGTTATTAAATTCTCTTTAATTAACTCACACGTCAATTAATGTGTTACAGATCTCTTTTGAGTGAGAAAATCTATTTTTTTATATAGGCACTGTATCTACAATATGATTTAGATAGTAAAGAATTTGAACCACTAAAACAATTTTAATATATTCAAAGCTTTAAACGAAAATACATGTGGTCTTTGAGGGCCACTTTTAATACACAGCCTACTATAATTTCCCTTAGCTATGATCAGGATATTGGGGAATAATTCCGTAAATTAATTACTGGGAAAACACTGTTGTGGTCATGTTTGATCGGGGGATTTGAGAATAAGAGAAAGCGGGGAAAGTTTTAACAATGTAAATTCAATAATAATTATCCTAATTCATCTATATACATGGAGTGATGATTTATTTTTCCACCTTTGTAAGCAAGAAGTTGTTTTTACGATTGCTAAAGTGTTATTAAAACATCTATTAGCATTCATACACATTTCTCACGTTGGGATTAATTGAGATAGTTTTTTTATTAATAAATATTCTCTCTTCAATTAAAATCATTTTAATATCAATAAAGGTGCGTTTCAGAACCACCTGGACACGGGAATAATATCCGTGCCCATGTGTCATTTTTAAAAGTTTATGAATGTGTTACGCGATTTGACTCAATCCTTACTAAATAATGTCATTCTCTTAAGCTTCACTAATAATGTACAATTAATTGAACAAGTGTAATGCTTTCTCCATATACTATCATAGTCTTCAAAATAAGATATTACAAAGTGAGAATATTTTTTTTAAAACCAATTACAATTTAACAAGTTTCATTTGAATTGGAGCATTTTGTTTGCATTTCATATTTTAAAAATAAAGTAAAAAATATTCAAAACTCTTTTATCCAACCGATTTTTCTAATTTTATTTTAAGGGGGGGATGGAAGTAAAAACGAGCTAGGGACAGTTTTTTAAAGTTTTTATAAAAAAATTAGCTGGAATAAATAAAATATTTCTTCAAAAGGCCTACGCAGAAATATATTATTTAATTTTCTACACATAGGAACACGGGACTTCAGACACGAAGCCTAGACTCGGTTAAGGCGACGACCAGAACAAAGATAAGGTGATAACCAGGAAGAAGATACGACTTCACAGGAATGAAACGCGAACCCAAACACGTATAAGAAGAAACGACTTCGCAAGAACGACACTTAACATTGTATCATAGTGTCTTGAATTTCCATTGTTTTTAATAAGGAGATGGCCCAGGCCGGGTGGCTCAGCTCGTTCGCTTTATGTCTGTCTGACTGTCCCCCTCCCGGGACCACCCATGTCTGCCAACCAGCATAAAGCTAATAAAATGCGGGAAGACGAAGTGTCAGTTGCTCGGTTTCAAGCCTCCCAACGTACACAAAGTAAAATATTTAGGATATGCATTAAAATATGGGATATAGGCACCAGAATAAGCACTAGAGGAAATATAAAATACGGTGCATAGCACAGACTTTCTCCCGCTTTTATCTTACGATAGACATTTACTGAAACTCATAAGATTTGTCAAACGAAATAATAGGTCTATACATTGTTGTAGAAACACTGCACCAAAGAACATAAATGAAATAATATACTGTTACTTAATTACTCTGTAGCATTAGGAACTAGGAACACTGCTAGAGAAAAATTAAGACAAGATAAACATCTTTGTCCACCAATGAGCATAAGAATCAATTTCATTTTCAAAGATCTGAATTAAATAGTATATATATATATATATATATTTCTAATAGCTCAGAATTTCTTGGTTATATAAAAATATATTTCAAATAAAATATTGCTATCTTTAATAGTAGGGCCTACTACAACTTTACAATGTTAAAGTTATTACGTATCTCAAATAATTGCGGAAATATGATGAAAATAGGAACATTTCTCATTATAAGAACCCCAGATATCAAATTTTGGCTTAATCGGTAAAATATTTTCGGATCCAGCCTGAGGTACAGACATACAAACGGAATAGCAAAAAAACACTTTTTTTTTGTGTTTCAGGGGGTCATGAAACGTCAATATATTTGATCAAAATCTCGATTATTTTGACGATCCCAATCCTTTCTCTCAAAGGTGTCTATTTTATTACCTACAGTAAACTCACATTGATTTTTTTTTAGCCTCAAGTCTCACTACGCGTTCCAACTATACGCAACTGTACTAGATACGATAATATGTTAGGAGTTAGGAAAAGGGAATTTAGAGAAAGTGTTTTCTTAATTTGCGTGGAGGAAGAGTGAAAAACCAGTTCGTTGAAAATACCTTTAGGACACAGTCTTTCGCGTGAGTGACGCCTTAGTTCATTCTACCACCTAGGTGAGTCATATACTGTTAATCACTAGATAATTTTCTAGAATTTCAGTAGTGATATGGGTCATATTTTCAGATATCATGTTTTTTTATAATTTATAAGGCTGAGTTTTATTTCCCACAATATCGAAAAACAAAATTTCAAATTTTTCTATTCCGAATAATTTGGAACTTTTCTCCTGCATGCTGTTTCCTCCCAAAAAGTCTGTCAATGCTCCCAATGCATCCAATTTACGCTCATTGGAAGATATTTTAAAAGTGTCGATTTTCAAAAACATACTCTAAACAAGTATGCCGCAACTTACAATTTCTAAGAAACTGTACTATCTCTTTCAGCAAAAAAACCCATACTGTATGAAAAATAGAGTGAGAGGTCAAGGCCAAAATATGCGCGTTAAGGCTCTTAAAATAGGCAAAAAACAACACAACAGCTAATATAAAATTAACATATTGTACTCGTAATAACATGAAATATAAGGTATATCAACTGCGTTTGTTTTACGATCAAAGAAAAAAAAAAGCATATTGGCAAAACCTGGCCCTAGTCATGGACATAATGACATTTAATACTACCCCTTTAAGATATTAAGAAACATTCCTATTCATATTCTGACATGACATTGAAAAATATTCAATAATTTGTGGAGAATGTGTAGCAAATGAAACCATGTAATTACTTGAACAATATTTGATTTATTTTTAACAAAAAATCTTTTGGTTACAAAAACTACAAAAAATTACCCACCTTATTTCGCGATCCATTCCTGCCCACCTTAACAAAACATTTAAAAAGTATTGGCATTATAACAGCCCGCTGAAGAGTTGTAGATATTAAGGAGAGTATCCCTCTATATATAATAAAACTCTAGTCCAAGGTATGTCTGTCTGTACATTCAACTGTCTGTATGCAAGTAATATAAATATAATATTAATCGGATATATACGAGGCTTATTATGTTCTACTACTTATTTTTCATAGAACATGGTAAAATATAACCACATTGCTAACTCATCAGCGAGCAAAGGAGTGTCGAAAAAGCCTGGTGCAAGCACACCACATACGTCGAGGCTGGTGTTAAGGATACATAAGATAAACTGTTGTGGTGGGGGGAAAGCGAGCGGGGGATGAGTTCGTCTTTCTTCATGAATCTTCGTTCGAACATACAACACTGCTCTTGAAATTTCATTATTTTCTAGCATTTGATGTTGTCGGATGTGTCTATCTATTGTTTAATACGATAGAAGCCACGGGAAAATGCTATTATGTTAATATTATAGTCAGTATAATATAATTCAAAAAGATTAGTTTCAATTATGTTGAAATCAAAAATTATCCTAATTTTATACAGTTCGCCCAAACCCAAGTGTCCAGAAAGAATGAATAACACACTATCTCTGTGAAGGGAGGTTTGAGACTTGTATTTATCTGTTAACAGAGTTTTGATTTAATATATATCGCGTGGCTAGCGTCAATGATCAAGAATCACCTGTCCGTGAGGCGTTAGCATGCCTGTCCACAGAGCCAAGTGTCAAGGCTTCGATTCCCAGTATGACTGAAAACGCTGGTTTAAGGGGGAATGGGCTTTATACACCCATTGAAGCAAAGAGACGGTCTTACACGCGTCAAAGGTTCGAAACCTTACATTAGCTCCATGTCATGATGTTTTGCTGAGAGAGCGGATTCCAGAAAGGTGCTTCCCCTGTCTCACTCGATTTAATTATCTCATTAGTACACAATTGACTTAATGCTATGTGTGAAGTGGAGATACAATGAGTTTTAAAACATTTATAACAGCTTATGAAATAACCTCAAGTGTAGTGATTGAGGAGCTCTGCTTAAATAATGGTTTCCTACTATCCCTAAACAATATTATGAAGCCGTTAAGTAGGCCTTCCTTGCAACATCTGTAAGTTAATCTAAAAATTAAACATAAAATAATTAACCGATTTTATATTTCCATCAAACATTAATATATATTTATAACTGTCTCAAATTAGTGTTTTGTAATGCCGCAGGGACTATAAATTTGTTTATTTAATAAATTAACTAAAATAATACAAACAGCTTCTATATTTCCTGCAAACCATCGAAGTAATTAAATATTGAGTTAATAATGTTTGTTACACTTCATTACAATTTTGAGCGTTTCACCTGTCGGCTTTATCATTTAACTATGTCAAATTCAAATATTAACAACATTCATATTCTTTACTGTCCAACTATGTCAAATAAGCCTTCATATAAATATATGTAACAGAAAACATTTAGCTTTAAGCTTTAAGACCAATAATCTTAGATTTGTTTGATTATTCGATTTTACATATTATGGTATTTTAAAGTGTTATGAGCTTTGTTGTTACACCTCCATTACACTTTTGCGCGTTTTACATGACAGCTTTATCATTCAACTTTGCTATTCATTCGTATTTAGCTTAGAATTGTATGTAACTGAAAGTTCTGGCTTCAAATCACACCCACGTGGACAGAGGGGGTGTTCTTGTATAGGAATAGCCTTATCTTAAAGATAGAAAAGTTACCATATCTACTGTCACATTTCTATACGCCGTAATAATCAAGCAGGTTTGACGCCACCTAAAAGACACTTTCTATGAAAATTGGTTTGTATAGTAAAGAACAACCGCCTTGGTACAGCTCACCATACCAAGAGTCAAACATAGATTCTCTCGATAAAATAGAATAGAGTTGAAAGGTGCGCGCTATACCGATATAACGCACGCTAAACAGAATATATCGGAGTTTTATTCTACATACTAACTCTCTAATAATTTTTAATATTTTTAAAGTTAGTGCCCTGGGTTCGAATCAAGAAAACATTTACTGTTATGTGTGCCTAAATAATGAACTTCGTGTTTAATATCTTGGCTAATTTCTTGCCAACACAGCCGGAAGGGCCGCTTATGATGGCCGAAAATGGATGTTTCAACTTGTCCATAGTGTTTGAGACTGAGCTTATAAGCTATATG
>CABEEJ010008037.1:0-26334 GCA_901482245.1 Timema douglasi | reverse complement strand
TCTGTCCTTGAACACGTGTTACCAGTTATGTAACATAATCTCTGTCCTTGAACACGTGTTACCAGTTATGTAACATAATCTCTGTCCTTGAACACGTGTAACTAGTGCTGTAACACAGCTTCTGTCCTTGAACACGTGTTACTAGTGGTGTGACACAATCATGGATTGTTCTCCACTGCTCCGAGAATGCCTCAGAACTACTACTTTCTCTGATGAGTCATAGCTCTACTACACCAGGGTTTCCCTAACTGTGGTACACGTACCTCCTGGGTACGAGCAGGATTACAGGGTGCATGCAAAGTAGCACCGAGTTTTAAATTATCGTAAAAAACATTGAAAGTTATAGGTCTGATAGTAAAAATTAACGCAGATTTTGATGTGGCGTCATGAACTTTTATAATACTTCATTCACTTTTGTCACGTATTTGTTTAGCTTATCATTTACCACTAAATATCTATTACAATTTAGAGCAATAGTTTGTACTTTACAAGATGGCAGATATTTCTTTCAATTTTTTACGAAAGCTAGAAGGGTTAGCTTGATTTGCACATGGCCCCAATATGGGTACGCGACTGGAGATAGTTTGTAAAACACTGTTACACACCATAAATCAAATGTCGAGTCTTAATAAACCCAGAGAGTAATAAAATAACAGAACTAAGGAAGACATAGCTGTCCTCTCTCCAAGAACACACCGGAAGTCACGGGTTCGAGTCCTAGCGCAATCACTTCCCTCGCCTCCTGTTCCGCCCGGTGGATACACTGATATTGGAGTGTTCGGTCACCCACTTGCCTCCCCTGGTTCCCCTCCCACTATCTCTCACGTGACGTCACCTCCCAACACCCTGTTGCGCCGCTTGTACACTCGCGGGGCCGGGGAGAGGGGGGAAATTACGTCCTCGCAATCATTTGAGATAGAAATTTGTTTTTGGTATGTTCTGCGTTTAAGGTCGGTACTCATGTTAAAATGTTTTTCACGCATTTCCTCATCTCAAATTTTTGCCTTATTTTATTGTCTACTTGAGAATGTGTGGAATTCCAGACCTCCGCCGTGGTTCGGATCCCACGTTAAACTGTAGGTTCTCCATTTCATCTCACAATCACCCTACCATTACACATTAGTGTAAGTGCGTATAACCCGAACGGGTAGTAAGACGCGGTGATAATAATAATAATTTTCTTGTTTAACATCTCATCTTACTATCCATTTATAGTTAAACGCGTGTACTAATTATATTAATGTATTAGGAGCTAGGAAGGGCTCATTTATAGGAAGTGCACCCAAATGTTAGTTGAGGGACAGTGGAAAACCATTTAGGAAAAACACCAATCTCAGTACACCTGACCGGGATTTAAACCCTAATCTCCCCATCATTGTGAGTCCTGTCTACTTAAAAAGTGACGCCTTATAGCACGTGATCACCGAAGTGGGTTTTGTCTTTTAGCTTTATAATCGACCTATACATCATTCATAGAACTTCTATAAGACTTTTGTACTCGTCTGTAAAAGATGTGGATTGCGTCCTCTCGTAAGTAGTTCTAAACGAAATCTTATTACCTGTTGAGGCTATAGGCATAGTAATTGCGTTAGTGGGATAAAGGTGAGTTAGGTAGAAGTCCGACGAAATATACCCGCATTTGTGTGGAGGGAAAGTGAGAAATAATTGATGAAAGCCCCTAACTGTACATATAGCTGGGATTCAAGTCCCTACCTCGACAAAACAAATCAGATGAGCCTGACATTTAGTCTGCGTGCTCACTAGTAAAGATATTCCTACAGTTCCTTTGAAAAAGAAAATTCCCTTGCCAACACTTGCAGGAATGGCCTCAAGCCTAAGTTGGCGAGATCCCGCTATTCTCAGCACGGTACTGTGTGATGAGTTGCCGATACAAGGGGCCAGTATCGACGATATCACCTCGGGCGTAGCAATATCACGGCTAGTCACGTGACAGACAGAGTGCAAGTGCAGTCTCCTGTCCTGGGTGCAAGAACCAGGCAGTGGCCTTCTTCTACTCCATTTGACTAGGGCCTACTTAGCTGCAGGAGACGACACTTTTCCAAAGTTTAGTAAACCCAACATGACGTCATTAAACGATTTATTTTGTTTTATTTTAGTATTTAATGTGCACTTTATGAACCGACTGATATCATTACATGATTTACGAAAATATTTAATTTCATAATAGGCACAACAACCAGACCTCCGCCCATTAATTCATCACTAAGAAAAAGGAAGCCTTAATATCACCCATGTGTAGTGATACATTTTTGTAACATATATGTAATCGAACCACGGGCACCCAACTTAGTATAGTGGCACACAACTTAGTAGAGTGGCACACTGCTTAGGAGAATGAAATACAACTTAGGAGTGGCACCCAACTTAGTAGAATGGCACACAACTTAGTAGAGTGGCACGCAACTTAGGAGAGTGACATGCAACTTAGGAGTGGCACCCAACTTAGTAGAGTAGCACACAACTTAGTAGAGTGGCACACAACTTAGTAGAGTGGCACACAACTTAGTATAGTGGCACATAGCTTAGGAGAGTGGCACATAGCTTAGGAGAGTGGCACCCAACTTAGTAGAGTGGCACACAACTTAGTAGAGTGGCACACAGCTTAGTAGAGTGACACGCAACTTAGGAGTGGCACCCAACTTAGTAGAGTGACACGCAACTTAGGAGGGGTACGCAACTTAGTAGAGTGACACGCAACTTAAGAGTGGCACGCAACTTAGTAGAGTGACACGCAACTTAGTAGAGTGACACGCAACTTAGTAGAGTGACACGTAACTTAGGAGTGGCACGCAACTTAGTAGAGTGACATGCAACTTAGGAGTGGCACCCAATTTAGTAGAGTGACACGCAACTTAGGAGTGGCACGCAACTTAGTAGAGTGGCACGCAACTTAGTAGAGTGACATGCAACTTAGGAGTGGCACGCAACTTAGTAGAGTGACATGCAACTTAGGAGTGGCACCCAACTTAGTAGAGTGGCACACAGCTTAGGAAAGTGGCACGCAACTTAGTAGAGTGACATGCAACTTAGGAGTGGCACCCAACTTAGTAGAGTGGCACGAAACTGACTGAGCTAAAGTGTTAGATTGTTATCGTGTGACTGTTGCTGTTCAACAGATCGTGTAAATGAATGTTTGCTGCAGTTCTCACTCAAAATGTCCCACGTGGTTTCAGGTGTTATTCCGTCACCTGGGGCCTCGGGGTTCGATTAAAGCTCGGTTTATACATGTTATCACCTCTATGAGCGAGAAGAAAGCTTGTAACAAAACTGGGAGATGTTTCCTGGTTCGTTGCTATAATCGTCTAGCGCTTCACTCTCACAATAGACCAGACTTCCGTTGACGGGTATATCAGGGTTCGAATCTCGGTAAGATGTACCCAAGCTGGTTTTTTTCCTTGAAGGTTTTCCACGTTCCCTCCACGCAAATACGGGTACACTTCCTCTAAATTCAACCTTCCTCATCCCTAAGACATTAGTACATAGGTGTATAACCCGAACAGGCGGTAAGACGCCGTGCTAAGAAACATTCTTGTGATTGATGTTCCTAATAATAAGATGCAGACGTAAAAACTACTAAATAAACCTTGTTTTTAGGGGTTTTTACTTTTACCGTTTATTAATTTTATCCACGATAGTTACGTTTTTTTCCTGTTTTTGTTTGCTTAAAATAAGTTTTTAATTACGTAAAATAATTGGCCACTCATGATAAGTGCAATAATTTTTGTAGGATATTCACCCAACAAAGTACTAGCCACAGTTGCTTTATATTGCTACGGGAGAGGTTCATAAGCTAGGCTAGTAGACCACGAAAAATAAATGCGTTTAATTTTAATTTCGGCGGTCGAATAAACTCGGGCATCAATATTTGCATTTGCCAGAACTGCCAATAAGGGAAGATTGGGGCTCGAATGACAGTTGGGTGTTCTGAAGGTGTTTGTACTAAATAGTTTTCTAATATCTCTCCACGCAAACATCGATATATATCTTCTAGATTACATCAAATCCCATTAGTGTAAATATTAAGTATGAATACACATTTCTTCAACAGTTTCAACACAAGTGCCTGTAAAACGTAAGTATATGTATCCCACTTAGCAGTTCTGTAGCACATATAGTATCTCAGTGTATCTCACGGCGCTAAGAGGTGCAGAGTTCTCCGCAGTTAGGACAATCAAGAACAAGTCGCTTGGGTTTGTTTGTTACTCACTATCAATTGAGTACACAGATATGTAAAAAATAAATTCAATTTTTAGGATCGTTCAGATATAAAAATAACTCTTTACCGATACCAGTATTGGATCAAATAGTGTTTATTATATTACGCCTTCTAATAAAGGTCATTTGGAACATATTATAAGAAAAAAAATTTACTCACGTCAACATTGATAACATATTATTATTTTATACGTATTGACAGTATTTGTGACAAGTGACAGCTTCAGATCATGTGACACGTGAGTTATTGTCTACCTACATTTTCCTTATTAATTCAAAAAATCAGTTGTTTATAATCAGTAAGCAACAATAAACCTCCTGAACAAGTCAAACGGTCCAAAAACAATCAAAACAGGTTTGATTCAACTATAAAACGATCAATCAAGTGGAGCAACAAAACAGCTGCTATATCGGGACTAGAAAAAAACACTTTATTAATATTACTAAAAATAGTCTTAAATAACTTTGTGAAGCATCTTACTTTCCGTATGGGCAATGGAGGTGGGATAGAGTTAAAGCTTGGAAGAAGTGTCCACACATTTGTGTGTAAGGAGAGTGGAAAATCATTTAAGTAAAAATATACACATCCACAGCAAACCAGCTGAGGCTAACGACTTTGTCCCCGCGCCCACCAGAGTTGTATTCAAACTGCAATGTGCAATAATAGCCAACACACGTTCTCAGAGCTGGCAGGAAGTGACGTATAATCAGAGTCAACACACGTTCTCAGAGCTGGCAGGAAGTGACGTATAATCAGTGCCAATACACGTTCACAGAGCTGCAGGAAGTGACGTATAACCAGATACAACACACGTTCTCAGAGCTGGCAGGAAGTGACGTATAACCAGAGCCAACACACGTTCTCAGAGCTGCAGGAAGTAACGTATAACCAGAGCCAACACACGTTCTCAGAGCTGCAGGAAGTGACGTATAACCAGAGCCAACATACGTTCTCAGAGCTGGCAGGAAGTGACGTATAATCAGAGCCAACACACGTTCTTAGAGCTGCAGGAAGTGACGTATAACCAGATACAACACACGTTCTCAGAGTTTGCAGGAAGTGACGTATAATCAGAGCCAACACACGTTCTGAGCTGCAGGAAGTGACGTATAACCAGAGTCAACACACGTTCTGAGCTGCAGGAAGTGACGTATAACCAGATACAACACACGTTCTCAGAGCTGCAGGAAGTGACGTATAACCAGATACAACACACGTTCTCAGAGCTGCAGGAAGTGATGTATAACCAGAGCCAACACACGTTCTCAGAGCTGGCAGGAAGTGACGTATAACCAGAGCCAACACACGTTCTCAGAGCTGGCAGGAAGTGACGTATAATCAGAGCCAACACACGTTCTCAGAGCTGCAGGAAGTAACGTATAACCATACACCACACACGTTCTCAGAGCTGCAGGAAGTGACGTATAACCAGAGCCAACACACGTTCTCAGAGCTGCAGGAAGTGACGTATAACCAGAGCCAACACACGCTCTCAGAGCTGGCAGGAAGTGACGTATAACCAGAGCCAATACACGTTCTCAGAGCTGCAGGAAGTGACGTATAACCAGAGCCAACACACGCTCTCAGAGCTGGCAGGAAGTGACGTATAACCAGAGCCAATACACGTTCTCAGAGCTGCAGGAAGTGACGTATAACCAGAGCCAACACACGCTCTCAGAGCTGGCAGGAAGTGACGTATAACCAGAGCCAATACACGTTCTCAGAGCTGCAGGAAGTGACGTATAACCAGAGCCAACACACGCTCTCAGAGCTGGCAGGAAGTGACGTATAACCAGAGCCAATACACGTTCTCAGAGCTGCAGGAAGTGACGTATAACCAGAGCCAACACACGCTCTCAGAGCTGGCAGGAAGTGACGTATAACCAGAGCCAATACACGTTCTCAGAGCTGCAGGAAGTGACGTATAACCAGAGCCAACACACGCTCTCAGAGCTGGCAGGAAGTGACGTATAACCAGAGCCAATACATGTTCTAGGAGCTGCAGGAAGTGACGTATAACCAAATACAACACAAGTTCTCAGAGCTGCAGGAAGTGACGTATAACCAGAGCCAACACACGTTCTCAGAGCTGCAGGAAGTGACTTATAACCAGAGCCAACACACGTTCTCAGAGCTGCAGGAAGTGACTTATAACCAGAGCCAACACACGTTCTCAGAGCTGCAGGAAGTGATGTATAACCAGAGCCAACACACGTTCTCAGAGCTGCAGGAAGTGACGTAACAATGTGAAGCCACCCTAGCTCCTATATTGAGGGGATGTAAAGTACCAGTGGAGGGCAGTAAATGACCGCAAGTATGCCACGTCCCCCGCCTTTCACAGGAAGGCCGTATATTCGCGTGTGTATGGGCCCTGCCGCCGTATGAAGTCGAGTCAGACACGGTTATTACAAGACCACTACCCCGATAAAAGATGAGGTAGGAGACATCCCCCCCCCCCTCCCCTTCTCCCAAGGTAAACATGTCGCGAGTCAAACACTAGGGCCGGTTCCTGTTAAAAACGTATCAGGAGGGCAGTTAGACTAAACGTCTAGTTCATAAAGTGTGATTTTCCATGACAGGGAAGTCGGTGTTAGAAACCAGACTTGGTGTAATAGTAGTATTTAATTCATAAATGGTTTCAACTCTTCCTCAAAACAATCTAGGGCACATTTCACAGTGACGCGTCGTGGAGTGCTTACAGGCTAAGCGGAGCTTGTTTCAACTGTAGCTGTGAATCGTTCTCATCAGTCAGGTACCAACGAACATTCATTCCCATGTGAGGTATGTCGGCAGAGCAAATGTATGGTTGGTCAAATGGGGAGAGAATATGGGAGAACACAACACAGGTCCAGTATAATAAGCTCTACTTGCTCTGGCAATACTCCACGATACAACACTGATATTTGCTCTATACTCTACTTCCCTCATATTACCTAAGTATCCTAGACCGGATGGGTGGTAATCTCTGATGTTAAGAAAGCAACTAGGGCGGGTTCATGTTAGCTGAGAACTCACGCGTATTCCACGACCTCCTTCTCCCACCACTGTCGAGGCCCCGCCTTGATGATCATGTTCTTTCGAAGGTGCATCATGGCTTGACGACCATCCTCCAACCCCGTGTCCTGCCGCCTCTTTGAACCACTCTGGTCGTGCCATTTGAGCCTCCTGTTAGATGGTTGCGACATCCTACCACCACCTTGTCTGCAACCATGTGGCCGGGGAAACAGGACTCGTGACGTCATTCATTGTCCGTCACTATGAGTTGCCATGGTTTCAGTAGGCAATGTGTGAGCTCATTTGTTTTAAATTAGGGAGGAGGATCAGAGGGCAGTAAACACAAGAGTATATCAGATGTAGCCTCCTTTAATACCTATTGTCACCAGTGGCGTATTCTGAGAAAATTAATAGGTATGCTGTACTCTAAAAGCTGCAGGGAAGATTCAGGGGGTCAAAGGCTCTTAATGTGCGGCCGAAGGGAGCGCAAGTATTTTTACAGTTTTTATAAAATTGAAATTTTTTGGCCAAAATAAACCAAATGTCACTCCAGTAGCAACATAGAGCTTAGTTTTCTGCAAATGCTAATATCAACACATCTTGACTAGTCCTGGTCAAAACTTTTTCTCTTTATTTAAAAAGTTTTGACCAAATTCCAGAACACCCTTGACAGATATTCAAGATCTGTTGATAATAGCATGTGCAGAAAACTAAACTCTATGTTGCTACTGGAGAAATATTTGAACATGAATGAATACCTCTAGTTTAGAATAATGGTTCTCAAACATTTATAATTTTTTTGTACTCTTATGCTATCTTGAAAAATTTCACGCCTTCCAATTCCCCTCGTCTTTTTTTTTTAACTTATTTAGATCTTTATTTGAATTTTTACCTTTACAGTCTACTACAAATTCTGACTTCATAAATATACACCAAAACTATGCACAAAACACACCAAAATATGAAGATTATCATCCCCAATAGTGTTATGAGCACACTCCTAACTGAATAAGAGTGACATACCCTATTCAATTGGTTGAGTGTAATTAAAAGTACACACATGTAGCATTTTCATTTATTTGAGGTATTTAGCGTGCACTTTTTGGGTCAAGTGATTTTATCAGCACACGACTTATAAACTAACTCAAGTCTAGAACAACTCAACACCCAGCCCCCCGGCCGTTAATTCATCACCGTGAGAGGGGAATTCCAAATTTTACCAATGCTATTTTTCTCAGCCATACCGGAAATAAACCCTGAACTCTTAGCTCAATGGGCAGGCAAACTATCAATTGAGCTATGAGGTCGGACTCACAGGTAGCAATACGTAAAATTTAAAAAAAACATAAAAAGAGTAAAATGAAGTAGCATCCATCAGAACTTGGTGGGAGTAATAGGGTGGATTGTACAACTCAAGTTGCAATAATAATTAAGGCCTAAAATTTTATTAAATCCTAATTATACTCCAGAAGCTGTTCAGATCTGTAAACTGTGATAGCAGTAACAAAGGGGAGATATTTTAATATTAGAGCTATTACTATATCATTGATGTATTGATAAGACATTTACATCTGAAAATAAAATTTGTTTTTAAATTTGCATTTATCTCTATCTCGTCGTCGGACTCTGGTAGGGTGTAAAGAAGTGGTGGGTGGCGTACTAGTTCTTTGGGTGGAGAGCCTGATTGTTCCACCCAGGTTTTTTGGCGTTGCCCTCCTTTGCTGCGGCGGTATCGGGGAGGTGTAAAAGGTGAGTCATGGGGGAGGCAGTAGAAGTTTAGGAAGAGAGCTGGCGGGTTTTTTGGCGTTGCCCTCCTTTGCTGCGGCGGTATCGGGGAGGTGTAAAAGGTGAGTCATGGAGGAGGCAGTAGAAGTTTAGGAAGAGAGCTGGCAGGCCGGATGGTTCTGAGCGCAAGGAAGAGGTTTGGAGATGGCATCCTAAATGGTTCTGAGCGCAGGGAGAGGCAGGACACAGTTGACAAACATAATTTGACCAAGTATTCTTGGTGGAAGTTCCCATTGTTTATTCGTGAATTTCTCTTTCCTTATCCCTAGACATCAACATGTTTTATCAGCTGAGGGGGGTTGAGCCCAACCCTCCCCCCTAAGGTTTACTCTCTAAACTTAGGCTAGCACATGTATATTTTACTCTCTTATTATTAACATAAACAATTCTATATACAACATTTACACATATTCCTACAATATGGATAGTGTTTTGTCCTTTTTCAGTACAGTTTTTGGTTTGGTAAGTTCCTTTGCCCTGGCGCGATCTCTTGGGAGAGGTTTAAATTATCGGGCTCTTCCACTAATCGCGCACTAGGGGGGTTTTCGGGGGGGATGGCAAACTGTTTTACCGTCCGATTGGGGGTTGCCGGGGAGGAAGGGGGTGAAGGGGTGGCCTGGTGCGCTACCAGATGACCCTGCCGATTTCGCCAGAGGGTGCAATCGGTCTCGGAACGGTCACCAGATATCGTACCCTTACAGTCGGCGCATAACAATTTTATTTGATCTTTTTCTAATAACTCATTTTGAAATTGCACTCCTAACTTTTGGGATTCCTTTATAAACCTCTAAGCAACAACTAAAAGAACAAGGTTGAAACTCCATAAATACTTCATACTACAAACAAAAACATTGTCTAGCTACTATAGTTAAATTAACCTCCCCTACTTCACTAGTGCATACTATAAAGGTAGTAAATATGCTTGCCAAATACATGATGATACATTTACCTAGAATGCATAAACATAATCAAATATATTTAATTAGTGCATAATTTAAAGCTTATTATTTATATGATTACAAATATACCATTATTATCAGCAATT
Source organism: Timema douglasi (assembly GCA_901482245.1). NCBI lineage: Eukaryota > Metazoa > Arthropoda > Insecta > Phasmatodea > Timematidae > Timema > Timema douglasi. Next base: position 16,273 of record CABEEJ010008037.1, on the reverse strand, counting down.
ATTTTATTTTACTTGAGCTATACTAGCTTGGTAAATAATCATTGTGATCTTGATTCTTGAATATTGGTCAATAGTTGGCACACTGTTTTACTTGCGATAAGTATTCAGCAGGCCCTGGGTTGTAAACACCCTAGTTCATTGGCTAATGTTTGTTAGCGAGGAGCAAGGGGGGAGGGGGGAGGGAGCGGGGTTGCAACCCCATAGACATTGGTCAAGGGTATTAGAACTTCTCTAGCTTTGCCTGCTGTTTTTAAGCAGCAGGTCCTGGGCTTCATAAGCTGGGTAGGTAGACCCTTTTGGAGGAATAATTACTTAAAACACAATATTCTTGGAATATGAACAAATATTAGTTTACAAATTAATGATATAGATGCATTAAGCGTATATATTTATTCAAAATTATTTAAACCTTACTATTTACACAGTTTGCACAGACAACATTAAATTTAGAGACTAATTTATATAGTTATGGATATGCAGCGTAGGACTAGCATACCCAGAGAATACGCCACTGATTGTCCTGATAGTGTTTGCAAATTTGAGTTGATACAATTGCTGTAACCTCCTTGATAACATATTGTCCTGATACTGTCTGTAAGCTTGAGTTGATACAGCTGCTGTAACCTCCTTGATAACATTTTGTCCTGATACTGTCTGTAAGCTTGAGTTGATACAACTGCTGTAAACTCCTTGATAACATATTGTCCTGATACTGTCTGTGAGCTAGAGTTGATACAGCTGCTGTAACCTCCTTGATAACATATTGTCCTGATACTGTCTGTAAGCTAGAGTTGATAAAACTGCTGTAACCTCCTCTCTAGTACCCGCTCATCCAGCTTGTGTTTACAAAGGAACTGTCCCTCTAAGAACAATACTGGTATTTCATATTTGTACAACCTCCTCCACCTGCTATTGTCCTGTCGCTCTATGTCGAGGTTCTCTAGTTCTACCCTGTCGAGGAAGGGTTGTAGCTGTAGTCTCAAATCATCACAGAGAGGGCAGGGGTTCTTGGTGTACAAGGTTAGTTTTGGGCGTCCAGTCGACTTTAACACGGCCCTGTAGAGGGAGATACACAGACTCATACTTGTCGGTTGAATGAATACATGTCTGTTATTGGCTCGAAGGGAAAATAGAAGTTCTACTATATTAACTATACAATGTATGCAAGAAAAGTTTCGCAGATCAAACATGGTTAATTTTATCAGCCACATCATTTTAGATATATGTAAAATGACTAAAAATATAAATTTTGAGTAACAGAAGAATCAGAATCAAGTAAAACTGAAGTTTTGTTTAATGATTTTATATTTCCCTAATAAGAATCAAGTGCATTGTGAATGTATATTAGCTATTCCAATAAAATGTGATTTTTATGCAGGAAACTGAAAGACTACAAATTGTAAAATAAATGTATATCTTTATGTTCTGATATTTTATTTCTATGATACAAGTACAGTAGAGCGTCGGAAATCCGGACGTCAAAAATCCAGAGCGTCGCAAATCCGGATCGCTGATGAGAGCAGGTAGGGGAGGTAGTGGAAGGTGTCCTTGAGATTTCAACGACTTAGCTAGTCACCTCTCCTTGGTCACGTGCTCAGCGTCCTTGAGATTTCAACGACTTAGCCAGTCACCTCTCCTTGGTCACGTGCTCGGCTCAGTTCTGTGCTATCATTTACAAACTTTACAGCAGTGGTGAAACCTTCGTCGTATAGTTGCCTTGTGACGTTTTAGTGTGCGAGTTAAAACAGTACATATTTTTACTTTGTTAATCATGTCATCATTATCTAATAAAAGGAAGCATAAATTGTTATCTATAGAGGATGAGTTAGAAATTCTACAAAGACTGTCTAAAGGGGAAAGTGGTGCATCTCTCGCTAAAATATATGGTGTGGGGACTTAAACCATTAGTGACATTAAAGCAAAAAAAAAGTTTGCAACGTTTTGCTTCAAAACTAGATTCTGAAGAAGGTTCACAGAAAAGAAAAACCACATGTATACGTATGTAATATGTATACAGTTATTGAAAGCACATTTGAAAATCCGGACAATTCAGTAATCCGGATGGGTCCCGTTCCCGATCGATCCGGATTAACGACGCTCCAATGTACAGTGAATTATTTGCTTAACATTTTGGCAGTTATGTTTTATTATGATAAAAAATATTATCCTTAAGTGTAAAAATATGAATATAATATGTAATAAATAAAATGATGGAACTGTAGAAAAATAAAGCACAAATAAAAAACAATAACAATGTAAGGTACAGCCCAGTTGGCATCATTGAAGCTAACTTCCTGAGGAAGATGCAATAATCACATCAAAATAATTTGAAGTGTGTGTAAATATGTTTGTATTTTTCCTTTTGTTTGTGATTTGTTTTTTTAACAATTCCATCTTTTTCCTTTCAAATATATTTTTCTTGGTGCATTTTATTTCATAAATATAACAATATGATTGATAACCCTTAATATTTTATTATAAAAATACAAATATTAACATTCAGTACACACATAATCAACACGTTGCAGACTTTGCCCCAGTTACAAGCACATTTACGGGTAAATTACTACCCGCGTCGGTGGCCGCATAGTCTAAGGCGCACTATACTAAACTGCTGATGACGGGGAGATTATGATTTGATTCTGGCCAAGTGTATTGAGAGTGGTTTTTCCTAAATGGTTTGCCAGTCTCTACACAAAAATTCAAGTACACTTCCTCTAAATTCAACCTTCCTCATTTCATCAACTAAGTTAGTACATAAGCTGTGTATAACTCAAATAGATAGTAAGACGTGGTGCTTAAAAAACCACTAAATTACTTGCCAAGTAAGTTCATTTTTAAGGCCCTTTCCCAATTAAAAAATGTACAACTTCTTTAACAACTTATGTTTATATGATATTTACACATAGCTTAACAAATGTAAAGTCAAGCTAATGAAAATTATTAAAAGATAATTACAATGATTCCTATTAAAAAAAACTTAATAAAACTCCCCAATGTGTCTGGTTTCAATAAAAAGGCGACAGTGAAAGATGAACAATATTAATAGTTTTGGTAAGTCATTAAACAAATTTGATAGAATTGTAGCATATGGAACCCAAATCATAGTAAAAACACTAAAACAAATTTAAAAACACTTCAATATTCCTAACACGCAAGGCACTGAAATATTGGAGTGTTTTTAAATATGTTTTAGTGTTTTTACTTTTATTTGTGCTCAATTTGCTACAATTCTATCATTTTTATTTAATTACATTAATACATGCTTAATCACATTTATTGCATCTATATAAAACATTTAAAAAACTTGTATATACAAAATATAACATTTTTAACGACATGTTTCGTAAGTTTGTAGTTGTAGTGACCGAACATGAAAACACAATGAACATAAAAAATGTTCAACTTTCTTATATTGGAAGGATTTGTTTAAATTATGATTATGTTTGTATAAACTGCTATTAAACACAATCAGTCTTGTACAGTCTGTTGAGAAGAGAAATTTATACTCTAGTATTTCAAACTTTATCAGGTCTAGTCAAACAAGACCACATCAAATACAAAAGAACGACCTTGAAACATTCAGCTCATTAATAGGAGATAATAGAAACAACCAAAACAGATATTTGTGACTAACAAACCAGAGTTAGATGAGAGTGAGACTATGGAACAAATGTGTTACAACAGGGAGTACAATTACCACAAAATCAGAAATTTAAGAACAATAAACAAAGATATATATTAAAAAAAAGCCCAGTAATTATTATAGAAAAGAAAAGTAAATTGAATAAAAATAAAGAAAATTCTTTCAAAATGATGAATATTTCACAAATTTGTGTACATGCAGCCCAGAAAAATAATATATATATATTTATTTAGCTTTGGGTCAAATGCATTATTTAACGAATTGGAGTCTTAATTTTACTTACAAAGCTCGAATCAGTCTTATAAAACTTAGTAAACTTAAGAGGTTTACTTTATTACACGAATTATTACGTTTCTGTAAAAAGTTGAAACACAAACTAAATATTAATATTTTAACTTTAATGCATTTGTTATAGTATTCATACGTTCAGTCAAGTATTAAATTAATGGTCTGGGGTCTGGTTGTTATGTTTGTTGAGCTAAGCCCCATTTGAGCAGAAACCAGCTTTAAAACAAATAACTAATTCAAAAACATGTATATTTGTTTTGATCTCGAAACCGATATTTTCTCAAATCCTTAAATACTGAATATTGCTGAGGATTCGAGTATGTAAAGACACCATAAATAAAATAAATATCTATCTTCTGGCATTATTTCAAGAAGAGGGTGTAACGCAACTCAACATTTCAACCAACATAACAGATGTGTGAATGCTAATATAAGCATCAATGTAGTCTCCTGGGCTGAAGGACACTTACAGCTTCTCGACAATGATGGAGGATGCCCCTCCACCCCCGTTGCACACGGCTGCTACCCCCTTCTGACCTGGTTTCAAGGTGTACAACAAGTGCTGTACAATACGTGTGGCCGACATGCTGCAACAAGACACAGCCACACATACATTAAGCACAATTTTCATAGAAAGGGCCGTTTAGAAAATACAACCATGTTTTGTTGTGGTCAACAATGACACCATTTTAATGTTTTATTAGTGTTCGTATTAGTAATATCTATCAAACGTGACAGTTGCAGATCACATGACTTGAAGTATTAATACATGAATGTATATCTTAAAAGGAAAACTTCTTTCCTCTTTTTTAGGTACTTATGGCATATTTGGAAGAAGGTACAAGGAATGTGGATAGAGAAACGTATAAAAGGGTACAAACAGGATTGAATGAAACATATGTTGGGGGAGTGGGCGATCTCAACAACTGATCTTATTAAAGAAGCACCTATTACCTCTATGTCCAGTGGCAGCAGTGTAAAGTGTGAACTGTATTTGTTTCTTTTGTAAAAGCAATTTTGTGTTTGTTCCCCTTTATAATGTTTCTATCCTTCTTTCCTGGAAGTTTGTCTGATAACTGTCCAGCTGGCAATTAAGGAAGGACCCATTTCAGTGGCCGCGTGGTCTAATGCGCTACTCTCGTGTTGGACTTGACTATCGAAGACGAAAATATCAGGGTTTAATCCTGGTCACGTGTCCTGAGAGTGGTTTTCCTAAAGGGTTTTCCCCTCCCCTTCTATCCAAATGTGGGTGCACCTTCTCTCAATTAAACCTTCCTAATCACTAAGCTATTAGTGCAATTAGTACATAGGTGTATAACCCAAACGAGCAGTAAGATGCGATGCTAAAAATAAAAATTAAGGAAGGCACTTTTTTATAACAATGAACTATATATAAATCACAAACCTATGGAAATGTATAAAAATGAGGGGGCCCAATGGATAGTAATTTTATAATAAAGGAAATTGATGGGTCTAAAAAAAAGGAAGCTAAACTACTAAAAATAAATTTGATGAAGAAAGCCCACCTAGGTAAAGAGGAAAAATGTGGAAAGAATCCAATGCACAAAGGTGACATCTTTTTCCTTTCTTCTGTTGTCTAGAATATAAGTAGTCACACACACATTTTAACACAAATAGAATAATATTTCGGCATTGTTGCCTTTATCAAACACAAAGAAGAGAGTACAGATAAAACAAACACTGGATTACTCCATTTTGAATTTAAAGAAAAACTGCTAGAAACATATTGCACCAACTGTTTTTGGGAGTAGAGATAAATTCCTTGGCTATAGTTAGTATTTATAGAGACCTATTTAAAAATAATGATAATAATAATAATAAGAAGAAAATAAATAACAATAATGCTAATAAGAAATGAGAAAATAACTAAAAATAATTATAATAATAAAAATAATGATATTTTAAAATAATATTTGAAAAATGATAATCTTATAGAAAGAAAGAAAGAAACTATCTTCTGTTGAGGCCTGGTGGTAATCCATTATTGGGCCAGTTCCCACTGTCTAAGCTGAGAACTGTTGCACTGTTTGGAAAATGCTCTTTATATTTTGGTGGTGTAGCAGGTTTGAAAGTTCTGGTTGTGGGTACCGACATGAATGGGTACAGGCTTGTCCGGATCTTTGTGGTTTGTATCAAAACGATGATTGTTCATTCGCTGTCTGAGAGAACCTGTATATTCTGCATCACATGATTTACACTGTAGTTGATATATCAAGTTATTGGTTTTGCAATTGTATTAAACAGGGATTTTGTATCCCAATTTGGTTACTTTGCTGTTGAAGGATGTGGCTGGTAGGTGGATTCCACATGTGCTGCAACTGGTGCTACCGCAGGGGTATGAACCTTTGGTAGTCTGTTTTTCTTCAAGAATTCTCTCGGGGTCAGGAAGTTTGGGATAGACTAGAATATTGTGGAAATTGGGTGGTCATTTTGAAATTGACTCTTTGGGGTCAACTAAGAAGGTTTTGGGTCTGGGTGGAAATGGCTAGGAATTTGTAACCATTTTTAAGGATGGTGTTGATACGTTGTAGACCAGGATGTTATTGTGGTGTAAAAGGGATGTCCTTAACTTTTTTTGGAGGGTCATAGTCATCCCTGGAGAGTGCTTTGGAGACTTGGTTGTCTATTAAAAGCTTGGGATAACCTCTACTTTGGAAAGTTGTGGAGAGTTGTTTACAATATTCAGTTAAATCGTCGGGTTCTGAACATATCCATTTGGCTCGTGTGGCAAGGCTGAATGGTAGAGACCTTTTTGTATATAAAGGATGGCTGCCATGGTAGTGGAGGTACTGTTGGCGATTGGTGGGTTTTATATGTAAAGTGGTGTGAATTTGGTTGTTTTCAAGGAACAGATTCACATCATATGATCTGTCCTCACTCTGAAGAATCCTTGGACGTCTTTCTAGATAACCTCAACAATTGCAGCCCCTTAAACTTCACCCACAATAAATCACATGATGTGAATCTGTTCCTTGAAAACATACAAATTCACACCACTGTACATATAAAACCCACCAATCACCAACAATACCTCCACTACCATGGCAGCCATCCTTCCTATACAAAAAGGTCTCTAACATTCAGCCTTGCCACACAAGCCAAACGGATATGTTCAGAACCCGACGATTTAACTGAATATTGTAAACAACTCTCCACAGCTTTCCAAAGTAGAGGTTACCCCAAGCCTCTAATAGACAACCAAGTCTCCAAAGCACTCTCCAGGGATGACTATGACTCTCCAAAAAAAAGTTGAGGACATCCCTTTCACAACACAATACCATCCTGGTCTACAACGTATTAACACCATCCTTAAAAGTGGTTACAAATTCCTAGCCAGTTTCACCAAGACCCAAAACCTTCTTAGTTCACCGCCAAGAGTCACTTTCAAACAGCCACCCAATCTCCACAATATTCTAGTTCATACCCCTGCGGTAGAACTCGTTTCCGCACATGTGGAATCCACCTACCAGCTACCCCCTTCAATAGCAAAGTAACCAAATTGGAATACAAGATCCCTGGTTATTACACTTGCAAAACAAATAGCTTGATATATCAACTACAGTGCAAATCTATGTGATGCAGAATATATAGGCCTCACTACAGGTTCTCTCAGACAGCGAATGAACAATCATCGTTTTGACACAAACCACAAAGATCTGGACAAGCCTGTACCCATTCATGCTGGTATCCACAACCAGAACTTTCAAACCTGCTACACCACCCAAATATTAAGAGCATTTCCCAAACAGTGCAACAGTTCTCAGCTTAGACAGTGGGAACTGGCCCAATAATGGATTACCAAATCAAGATTATCACCAGGCCTCAACAGAAGATAGTTTCTTTCTTTCTATACGATTATTATTTTTCAAATATTATCATCATTTTCAAATATCATTTTTTATTATTGTCATTATTGTTATTTATTTTCTTAGTTCTTCTTACTATTATATTATTTTCAAATAGGTCTTTATAAATACTAACCATAGCCAAGAAATTTATCTTTACCCCCAAAAACAGTTGGCACAATGTTTTTCTAGCAGTTTTTCTTTGAATTCAAAATGGAGTAATCCGGTGTTTGTGCTATATGTACTCTCTTCTTTCTTATTTATGTTAGATAAAGGCAACAATGCTGAAATATTATTCTATTTGTGTTAAAATGTGTGTGTGACTACTATAGAAGACAGAAGAAAGGAAGAAGATGTCACCTTTGTGCATTGGATTCTTCCCACATTTTTCCTCTTTCTCTAGGTGGGCTTTCTTCATCAAATTTACTCTTAGTAGTTTATTTTCCTTTTTCTTTAGTCTTATCAATTTCCTTTATTATAGACTTATGAAAATGTTAGTTTTTTATGTATTCAGAAAGTGTTCAGGTGAAAGGAGAAGAATGGAAGAAATTAAAGGAGGAAGAGTGGTGGAAGGATAGAGGAAGATGGAGGCATTTTACTAAACTAACCCGGCTACAGGTTGGAAGTGGTCGATAAAAATGATTCAAATTTGAATGATAAAACCTCACAAGAATAAATAACAGCTGTATAACTTCAGCAACAAATTATAAGAAACTTTGTACAAGGTAGCTATATATCTTAGGGATTGGCGGTGATCAGGCCCGTCAAGTGATCTTCTGATGTGGGGGATGGGTGGTAAAACAGACCTCACACACATTTTTACACTTTTGCAAGAATTAATTAATTTTTTCTCTGCTGTTCATATAGGGAAAAATTTAATTTATCTGCAAACTAGGCAACTATCCTTTTTAATAACAAGAGTTTGCCATGAAATTATAAAACTTGTACAAAGAGAAGAAGGGAGAAACCAAACACCCCCTCCCCCCTCTCTATCACTGCAGATCTTTTGAACCTAGTGGATATTAAAAATTTGACAGCAAACTAAATCATATACGGCTAGCGGTACCGCATTCATTAATATTATTGTTTCATTCTGTAGTTATTTATAATGTAATATATAATATCCTATGTAATTCCCTAAATTGTAATTTGTATACAACATTGACAACAAGAGGGAGACTGTTAAAAAAATATTAAGCCTGTCTTAGCTCAGTATTTGGCAGGTTATTATTCAACCTACATTGAGTACAATACTTGGAGCTAAAGAGAAGGCGAGGAAAATAAATTAATAGTCTTTGAAATAGTAAGTGACAACAACTAATAAATGTTGATTTCAATGGTGTGTAAGTGAGTGAGAAAAATGAGGGATTTTATCACTCCATGGCCTGCGCTCCCCAAAGAACCAAAGTTTTAACTGACCCAATGGGGTGACCCAGGCTGACCGCTCCACCGTGAACGTTGACCTTGCTGGGGTCCAACTCTAGTAGCTTCATATTGGCCAGGGCGACCAATGAGAACGCCTCATGGATCTCCCACAAAGTGATGTCATCTTTCGTAAGGCCTGACAGTTTCAGGAGCTGTAGAAACAAGCCAAGGTTAAGTTCAGCTAATAAAGACACTCCTGAACAGTCACAAGTGATACTTTCCCTAAGTTGTGCAAGGACATATCATGTTATATGCAGTATTCCTGAAACCAAATCCAAGTTTGAACATTTAAGAAAATATGTTGGGGGAAAAAAATGACATATTTACCATGATTAAATTATATAACTTTAGGTGTTAAATGAAATTAACAAAAGGCTATATTATAAAAATGATTACATACTGTCCTAAGCTTATAAATCAAGTAACATTAATTAGTGAAATACATAACCACACAAAATGACAAAAATTGAATATAAGTATGTAATCTATCTCCAAACATTTTTACTGATAAAGCTTTGTGATTATCAACGCTCTCAAGTTTATATCTAAAATCTAAGTCGAAGCTGATTTGAAGTTAAGTTTCCAAAGCTTTGTATCCCCATGGATATAATTCAAAGCTATCACACAACTGAAAATTACCTTTTCAATGGCAAGGGAGGGGGCCACTGGGAAGTCTATGGGGTCAGTGGCGGCATCAGCGAAAGCCACGACCCTTCCCAGAGGTTTGACATTGAGTCTGTTGGCGGCTTGAGCAGTCATCAGCACACACGCTGCCCCTCCGTCATTGATGGTGGAAGCGTTGCCTGCGGTGACAGTTCCATTCTCTTTCTGGGTGCACAACAAGTATCAAGTACCAACAGTATCAAGAGTTAATATCTCAATGTGATCCAAGCACGGCCATTTTGTTTAGGTATTTTTTAGCTACTTTACATAAAGTAAGTTAGCATGGATTAAGATTGAAATTATAAATGTTTAATGATTGAGAATCAAAAAATCGATCTTAGAATTTAAGAATTGTAATCGAGAAAACCCAGTAATGTTGCGTTCCGTGTCATCTCTACCAAAGCTAGGAAGGTGTTCTCACCTGGAAGACGGTGTTGAGTTTCGTAAACTTGTCGAAGTTGACCCTCTTGTACTCCTCGTCTTCAGTCAAGATTATTTCAGTCTGAGCTGTGGTAACATAACTGACCTTTTATTCACTATTTACAAACATTAAACAATGTACAGATAAAGTAATCTCTATGTTCCATTAAAGAACAATATATGGGGGTGAAAGAAGGGGGTGACAAAGTATAATTTGTTTGCACTGAGGGATAATTAGGATGGGTTGGGGAGGGGAGGAGCAGCCATTTTCAAAATTAGTTTGCCCCGGCCAATTAAGAATCATAAACATTTTCACTTTTAATATATTTTTAATTGCTGATTATATTTAATTTATTTTAACAATGTTAATATCTTTAGATAGTGTGGAAGGGGAGGGGATGACCACATTGACCTCAAGGGGGACCTGTCTCCCCCTCCGCCTGGCTTTAAGCACCTTTTTTCTGTGGTATCTTGACATGCACCAGCTCCTCGCTGATGGCTCCAGACAGGTAAGCCTCTGCACTTTTCTTATAGCTGTTGATGGCGTATTGGTCCTGTTGCTCGCGGGAGATACCCAACTTCTTGGCCGTGTTCTCGGCGCAGTTGCCCATGTGGATGCGGTTGTACACATCCGTTAGGCCGTCGGAAACAATACCATCCTGGACCAAGGCAACACATTGATGTGATTACACTTTCTCATGATTGACTAGAATGCCGGTGATGGGGAGATCAAAAGTTTGAATCTTGGTCAGATGTACCGGGTGCGGTTTTTATTAAATGGTTTCTCTCTACACTTCAAATGTGAGTAAATATCCTGTAAGCTCTACCTTCCTTATTGCTACCTTGTTAGTGTAGTTAAAGAATGCCTAGCCGAAACGCAAGAACAACCTGAAGATTGACTCCTCCGTACTTAGTCTCCCCTCGGTTCATGTAGAAGGGGACATTGGACATTGACTCCATCCCTCCTGCAACCATTACGTCCTGATGGCCGCACATGAGCGACTGAGAAGCCATCATCATGCTCTTCAAACCCGAGGAGCACACTTTGTTCACCGCCGTACATATCGTCGACTTGGGGAGGCCTGCAACCGACAGTTGGTTACATACGGGGACTTTATATAGTGTGGAGAGCTGAAGGTAGAGTATTTTTCAGAGTATGTAGCATAAGGAACTGAGGGTAGAGTATTTATGAGTGTGTGTAGCATGAGGATTTGTGTTTGAGCGATCAGGACAAAGTTAATAAATACTTGATTTACTTGTGTTTATATAATAATGTATATATTTTTCTAGAGTATTACAATTATGTATCTGGAAAAAAGTACTGTCCATTTATTCACTATTTGCTTGGAGTATAGAAAGAGTGGGAGGGAAATGAGATAAAAGTGATAAGAGTAGGAATATTAAGTACCTAAAAAGAATTTTTTTAAATATCAACTGTTTCCCCACAAACAGTCGTCTGAAATTTACCTGCAAATAATGCGGCCTGTCTTGCTGGGGCTTGGCCCTGGCCTCCTTGACACACGCTACCCATGTATACCTCCTTCACCTCCTCCTTTGGAATACCTGCCCTCTCCACTGCAGCCTGAAAACCGACACTTACACTACAGGGTGCTCTGTTAACACATCACAGAGGCACTTACACTACAGGGTGCTTTATTAACACATCGCACAAATATTGACACTGTAGTCAGACCACTTATGCACAACAGACTGTACTGTCCATGACAAGGAGACCTAGTTTTGAGTCCCAGTCAAACATCCAGAGGGTAGTTTTTCCAAGGGCTGTGGAGTCAGAGGCAGAGTTGGTAAAAAATGTGCGACTCTGGCTTTAAAATAGAAGCTTATAATATTATAGCAATATATGGTAATTATATAATTTTAACTTTATACTTTTTTTATTTATTAGAACCAAATGTATTTAAATATACATTCACAATGTCAAAGAAACTTCCCATGAAGTAGGCCTAATCAGTACTGGAACATTTTACTGCGGTAAATTTGTTATTACTAATATATATATATACATAGAGGGGTCTGAGTTGAAGGCTTGATGAACCAATTTACAACTGGTTTTTCCTGTATGGTATTCCATTCTCCCTCCAAGCAAATGTTGGTACATTTCTTCTAAATTCTACCTCCCAAACTTTGTTGCCAAAACAACTTGTGTTGATTTTACAAGCGAACATAGTTGTGTTACCTGGATAGCGATGGCCCCCAGCTTGGGTGCGGACAGGGACCTGAGAGCGCTGTTAAAGGAGCCCATGGGTGTGCGCGCAGCCGAAGCTATCATTACCTCATTGAGTTGTGCACCTGCGCTGTACCACCTTACAACCTAGTAAACAGAGGACCAAATCTTGGGTGACACATGTAGCTGATGTGAGCTGTGCTGGTACAATTTATGACAAACTCTCTGAAGCGCAACAGGAAATAATTACTATGAGTATTTTGAAAAAACTTTATTTGGAATGTAGACCTGAAGTAGATACTTGACTAAAATAATATATTTCAATGGAAATAAGTTTCTTCTATTGTTAACTGATAAACTAATAATATAAAGCTTAATTAAGGTGAACCAACCATATCCATAACTACGTTAGCAATTTTTTTGAGGTGTCATGTTGTTTGTATTTTAGGAACATACGCTCACAACATAGCTCCAGGACTATGTTTGGATCAACCAATGTATGAATGGTTATGTCCAGAAAATAGGCTACCTAGGTATTACTAGTTTTGTTCTTAAACGAATTGTCATTAAATAAGTGAACTTAAATTTTTATAATATTAAACTTACGAATGCATTTGATCGAAGAAGAGCCATTTTAAATAAGCTTATTGATTAATGCGTATTATAACATATACATTTATCAAATTATGGTCGATATGTAAGATATAGAAATTCGACTTGAATGACTTGATATAATCTCTGGCCGGATGTGTGATATTACAGTGAGAATTGTAAAATATATATATCAGTCAAACTCGGTACGAGGCGAAGCATTATATAAGGGATGCCTATTCTTTAGCATACTGAAAAGCTCCACATCCACAACAAATTAATAGTTTTTAAACAACATTAGAAAAATTAATAAAACCAACATTAGAATATGGTTCTAAAAAGAATCATAGATAGCGTACGAGAGCATATATGGTTCTAAAATACATCATAGATACCGACCCAGAAAAAACCCGATATTAATTTATTAAAAATAAGTAATTAATTGATCAATGCCTTTAAAAATCATAATTAATATAAATAATATTAATCTTAATATAAACAATTTTAATCTTCCTTATGAAAATGTGTTTTTTGTGCAAAGTTAAAGAAAAGAAAATATTTAGAAAACATTACCTCAATTTAAAATTGACAAGTTTAAGGTGACACAGTTTCTATATTTGAAATTGCGGCACAAGCACACTTTGTGGAGATTATAGTATTAGGTATCTACAACAACCCTACATAGTCGTGAAACCTGGATCCTCTGAAAATTCTTAGCTATTTGACTTTAAGCTTACCTCAGACCTGCAACGAGCCCTATAAAATCACCAAGTTTAAGGTGCCACAGTTTCTATATTTGAAATGTCGGCACGAGCACACTTAGTGGTGAAGGTAGTACAAGTTACCTACAACAACCCTACATGGTCGTGGAACTTGGATCCTTTGGAAATTTTGATATATTTGACTTAGAGATTACATCAGCTAGCCACATAAAATCACTAAGTTTATGGTGCCACAGTTTCTATATTTAAAATTGCGGCACGAGCACACTTGGTATTTTTATTTTTATGTTTATTGATTTTAAATATATAGAATCAAGTATCTAGTCAAATATCTCAGTCAAGTGAACTGGGCTTGTTTTTTCCTATATGGTTTTCCACGCTCCCTTCACACAAATGTCGGTTCACTTACCCTGAAATTCAACCATGCCAATTCCTAAACCATTAGTATAATTAATACTTAAGCGTATAACCTGAATGGGTTGTAAACCGTGGTGATAATATTATATAAGCAAGCAGATCATTATTTTAATCCTGTTTTTTATATTAATATTAATATACGTGTGAATTTTTCAGCAAATTACCAGAGATATTATAATAAGACCGGATTTTTATATCAGTTTTTAATATAATGTATCATGTGACAGTACTTGGATTTTAGGAGACACAATAATCATGTTAGGCCTTTTCTCTTTTTTAACTCAAAGGGGAACGGGACTTTCTCTCATTAAATTTGATTTTTTGTTAAATAAATTGAACAATATATTAGAGAATACTTTTAAAGGAACGATGACTTTCTGGTTGTTGTTTATAAAAGTAATGATAAGGGTATTTTGATTGTACACGATCTAAATGAAATCAGAGAAACTTGGAGAAAAAGTAGCTTTTGGCTCTGATACCACACAGCCCAAAATTAACTGTTCATGCTTATCAGGATAAACTGGATAGTCTTAACCAAAACTATATCAAAGTTCCTTTAATAAATTGTAATGAAGGATTTAAAAAAAATTAAGATAGCTATGGACACCATTAATACAGTTAAATTAGTTAATGTTTATTTTCTAATTAATTTAATGTTGACTATATTTGTTTTTATTATGTTTTATATTAGTTTATGACTAATCTTATGTGTTAAGAATGAGGTAGGGTGTAATTTAGAGAAAAGTACCCACCTTTGTATGGAAGTTGAGTGGAAAATGATTTAGGATAGATAAACCATCAGTAGTACACTCAACCAGGATTCAACCAACAATCTTCCCATCATCGGCAGGCCAATTTATTGATAAAGGGACGCCAAAGACTTTAGAGCATTCAACTACCAATTCTGTGGGTTTTTTTAACACCACGTCTTACTAACTGTTTAGGTTATACGCCTATGTACTAATTACGCTAATGGGCTATGGATGAGGTAGGTGTAATTTATAGGAAATGCACCCAAATTTGCGTGAAGAGAGAAGGGAAACCATCAGTGCATCTGGGTGGAATTGAACCCCCATCTCTAGTCCTCGGCATTATAGTCTAACACGAGAGTAGCGCTAGACCATGCGGCCCCACACACACACACACACACACACACAAAATTATATAAAGTGTGATACTGTTTATTTTGCAACTCCACGAAATAATCCTTTACCAGCCGTATTGGCTATTTTCTTTCACTAATAATTTCTGGTCGGTTGCTTTGAAAAATAAACTTCCGCTTAATATTTCACCTCCAACGAGAACCAATCCCAATGTAGAAAATAACTATAAGCGCTCTGAAATACTGGGACAGACCTGCTGTTCTTGAAATCAACTCCCGCTGGATCTCAACATTTATTACCTAATTGATGGAAAAATAAAGCATTGCTTTGAATAACTTTAGAATTGTATTTTTTTAAATCTTTATTTACACAATTTAATTTATAAATACAGCAGGTAATAATTGATAGTTTTCTTCAGAAATATAATTTAAAAAAATTAAAATCAAATTCAACTTTTTTGAATATATAGAAAAACCATTATATATATTTAAAAGACTCATTAATACGAGATAATATCCTGCTGGATCTCAGTGTGTATATATGGTCTTAATGGTTTCATACTCGCCTACCACGCAAATGCGAGTATTTTCCCATAAAAATGATATCTTTATCCTTATTCAATTATTTTAGATAGTGTATGTTTAATTTACTTATATAGAAAATTTTAAAACAACAATGATTGTCACAATGTAAAATCCTCGGCCCAAATTCCAAACGAATCCAAACTTCATGAGTATACGCCAAATAGACCAGCAAACATTTTGGCGCAGTCAATATGGGCTATAGATTAGTTCAACCTACTGTATCTAGAAAATTGGATCTATAAACAATTTAAAATCTAATAAATATTATGTAGCCGTTGGAAAATAGAAAACAATGAATAGAGAATCTGAATAGCTCTGTCCTATTTCCAGCATACCACAGCGTACTCGTTATTTAAAAATCAC
>CABEEJ010008036.1:0-26340 GCA_901482245.1 Timema douglasi | reverse complement strand
AATTAAAAAACCACATGCTTCTCCATACACAAAGTTTTATTACATTAGCCCTTATTTATCTGAGGCAGTAAAACATGTAAAATTCTACACTAGTATCCTACATTCTTTACGGCTTTCTCATTATTGAGAATCACACGTTGTAATAATAAGTGTTAATATTCATAGTATATGAAAACTACTGTACATTGAATTTTTAATCCACTATTATAATAAATAAAAATAAACATTCCTACTCATATCAAACATAGCTATTTTAAATAAAATAGGGTCTAAATGTAATTTGGAGATGTTCCCAGTATATTTTTATCTACTATATTTATTTACGGCCTAGGATTTGACTCTCATTGGATTTTGGAGTTACATTCTCACAGTTTGTGCACTCGTTTCAGAAGAAATGTATCGAATCCCGAACAATAAGTACGCACGGTGATTACTTTTTATATAAGTAACAAAATGTGACTTTTTTGCTTTCGAACACGATCCAATGTATTGTATAAATTTTGAGGTGGAAAAGTATTTACACAATATTATTTTATACCCTTGTGAATAACAAGTTTGTGAAGCATGGGTCGATGGAAGAAAGGGCGCACAAAGAAACTCAAATATGTAATTGATTAGAATCGAACTAGCAAACATACTAAAGCTGATTAATTTACACACTCAGTGCGCAGTCATAGCACTTTAGCAATCTTGACCATGACCTGGAGCCGATGATAAGTAAAATATATTTAAAACCATTAAAGTTAATGAGCTTTTGTGTTCCCTATGCCACAAATTAAGTACATAGTTTATACCCAACCGCCTCTGTGGTATAGTGGTAAGATTTACTGGCTTCAGATCCCGAAGTATCGGGTTCGATCTCCAGTGCTTCCAATTCTGTCTGCAAAGCAGTGGGTCTGAAACTGAACCAAAATCAAACTCGTGAGGATGAATGAGGAGCTACTTGAATGAATAAGTAGCGTTTCAGTCTAGAAAACTGAGATAGAAAGCTGGAGATCTCGTTGTGATGACCACATGGCACCCTCAGCCTGAAAATGTTGGCACTATCTTCACCAACATACAGCAGCCTCTCAATTGTTATAGCCTGCTTGCAGGCTGACACCATGGAGATATTACTTAAGTTAAAATCTACCAATAGAATGAAAAATTATTCCCAAAAACATTTATTTCTGGAAAATTATGTAAATTCTATAGATGTTTGAAAACTGTAAACATCGTATTAAATAACAGATATGCACTTCAGTGGCCAAGTGGTCTAAGGCGTCACTCCAGTATTAAATTGGCCTGCAGATAGCGGAGCGCTTGAGGTTCAAATCCTGGTCGGGTCTACTGAGGGTAGTTTTTCCTAAATTGTTTCCCCATCTCCTTACAAATCTTATGAGTTTTAGTAAATGTCTATTTTAAGATAAAAGCAAGAGAAAGTTTGTGTGACACACAGTACCATTTATTTTTTATTACTAAAATACAAAATTGCCTTTACCTCTATGGTTTGTGGACCTATAATTTCTAAGACACTTTCATTATTATTATTACTATTATTGGAGTTTATCAATGACACAAATAGAGGTTATGTAACATCATTAAAATCATTTTACTCATATTATGTGTACAACAAGAATTTGACAAAAATAATAGCTTTGACAATGCCCACCCTCCCCTAAAGTAAATTTCTGGATGCACCACTGAATCTTAATATCTTCAAAATTAATCCTGTTATAAGTAGGAAAAGGTCTTGTTCGTCTATAAAACATGAATAAAACTATTTAGAGAAAGCATCTTCATCTATTCTTATAAAAACGCTGTTATACAAATAGGTTATATCTAATCAAATAATTTATAGGCTAAACACAATAAAGCCTACCATATAAAAAACCTTTTAACATATAGCATGCAAATACATCACAGGGAACATTTTCAATAACTCAAGTTTGGAGGTGACAGAAAATTGGTGTCAAGTCAAGGGTTCTACCTGAACAGGATATAAATTAGGAGAGGGAATGGAGAGTAGAATGGGATGGAAAGATAGATAATGCCAAAAAGAAGTTGTGGAGGAAAGGGAGGGGGGCTTCCAATGACAGACTCATCTAGCAAGAAACTAATGAATTTTTTCAACAGTTAAGACATGATTTAATTTGAAAACATCAAATTTTGTAAATATTCTTGTATTATAAATATTTGTCATGTATGATATAGCATTATCCTATTCTCTATAATAATATGATAACTTCAAAACTATATTCTTGTATTTCATGTTTCATTTAATTTTAATTTAATTGAAATTATGTCTTATCGTAAAAAAAGTAAATATTAACTTGTATTTTTTTATCCCTATAATCCATTTTAAATTTACAAGTGAAATATGATACAAAAAACTGCATGTTGCTATTATTCATAGTTTCTGAGAAATAGGCTGTACAACATTATCATTCTTATATAGTAGGTGTCCATATGAATCTTAAGTGCAAATCAAGTATGTTAATTTTTTAATTATGAAGGCTTTTCAATCTTGTATTTTTTATAAGCACCGCGTCTTAACTACTTGTCCAGGTTATACACATATGTATTAATTAGACTAATTTGCTAGGAATGAGGTCTGGTTGAATTTATAGAAAGTTTACTCACATTTGCTTGGCGGGAGAGTAAAACACAATTTAGGGGAAAATATCCTCAGTACACACAAACGGGATTATAACCCTGATCTCCGCATCATTGACATTCCTAGTCTATTGCAAGAGTGTCACCTTAGAACATGCAACCATCGAAGTGCGTATAGTGTGTAATTGATTAAAATGCCTTTGATTAATATTTTCAAATAACATGTTTGTGTGTAAGGTTAAGTAGTGACCATAACTTCCAATAAAATTTATTCAAAAATTTTAAAAAATGCACTAGAGTCGCGATTATCAGGCCTAAAGTTGCGCCATTTCGCTTTAGATAATACGAAATCCGAGTGTAAATACATTTTTGGATGGGTTTGCCTCATGTAGCTATGCCTCACACACACACCTCTCTTGATACAGCTTCTGTTTCCAGCCAAACCAAAAGAGTACCGAGCCCTATCTACACTGAACAAGCGTATGCGACTACAATAGTAGCCTACTGTATTATTCTTTGGTGTCTCCAATGTAACTGTTGTAAGGCATTTGCAATCGATTCTTTTTTGTGTTAATTACTATGGTAGTGGACATGTAGCATTATCTACGAGGGCTACAAACAATTGCTCAACTTACCTAGCCGACCGTTGTGAGCGACGCTCGTTGAACTGGCGACCCCTGCCAGCAAGACTTACAACTTCTTCCCCTTCCCTCTTTCGTAGAGAGTAATTTCACATCCATATAAGCAGACTTTTTGGATTCTACACTCCCCATTGGTCCTTCCCGATAATATGTGAGCGTGATGACCTTGTGTTGCAGATTTGTGTTACTTTCTGTTTATATTGAGGTAATATATAAGGGAAAGATGTACTCAATTCTGCTGGGTTTTAGGGTTCAGTCGTGCGTTGGTATATCGTTCTTTTTCTAAGTTATCGTTATAGTATAAAAAATATTTATATTTCTAAATTCCCTTTTTTAATATCTAGCTTATAGTTCTAAATTGACCTTTCTGGTTGTCCGAGATGTCTATCTCCTTTGACATAGGTATACTTTTAAACATTTAAAATATTTATTTAAATGATAGGTTTTATTAATTTGTTGACAGGGAAACTTCACGCTGCCTGCAGGTCAATTTCGAGTTCCAGGCACCAGATGGGCTGGAATACTGGCAGGGAATTACAAAGGCACCATCAAGTTCAGTCATCGAGATCAACAGTTGGCCTGTTACACTGCTACCTTTACCCTCGACTGATATAGCAATAACATCAATTACTACCCTTGGTGGAGAGGGTATTTTAATTTTAAATTAGTAAAACTGCCCTTGTTTCCTTTTAATCAACATTTAGAATGGAAGCAAGTAAACAAACACTGATTGACACTATAACATTAATTTTATGAATATAGTGAATGTTATTCAGTGAAAGTCATGTTACTAGATAAAATATATTTTATAAAGATATTTGTTTTTTATTATACTTGAAACTTGTTTTAAATGCCTACAAAATATTTATTAAATTCAAAAAAGTGACTTGGCCTTGTATTATTTCAAAAATGTCTGCCTCCTGTGATCTTAGTTGGAATGGAATCTGAAATACCTTTTTTTCTATAAGAATCCGACTATATGGCATGAAAATAGGCCTTTGAGATATTCATTTCTATAATAATCAGTCTATACACAACCTGAATTAATACTACTAGATATAACAAACACACACATATCAATAGCTCCTGAGCCAAACTTGTTCAAAATTTCAATATATGTGAGGTCATTACAGTTCCAGTATATTCCAGTTTATATTAGTTTCATTGGCTGTCACAAAATACATTACTGTTATATTATGGAATGTAAATAAAAGCGAAAGTATTATTTGAAATTCTCCATACTGTAATAAGGCATGTGTAAATATATAATTTTGAATGTACATCATATTATATTTTTTAGCTGATATAAATGATCTCTTACTTTATACGATGATAAGAAATTTAGGTTGTTTGGAAATAAAGTACTGAGGGAAATTATTAGTAACAAAAGAGATGAAGATAATGGAGAGTGAAGGAGATTACATAATGATGAGTCACATTCCCTATACTAATTATCAGACATGGTTAGGGTTATCAAATCTCACAAGTTACGGTGGGAAGGATATGCAGTGCGGATGGAAGCAACTAGAACTATGTTCAAGGTATTGAAAGTCAAACCTAATGGGAAGAGACCAGTGAGACAAAGACGCAGATGGGAGGCATTTCAATACCATACAAATAGGGCCTATTTAATCTGAATCTCCAATTAACCTGTGAATCCCAAATCTGACTACAAATCTTGGAAAATATTATAAATACGAGAGAAATATAAACATAACAAAATAATGGCAATAGTAATTAAATGTTAATATTATTTCTTATAATCCTTTCATTATAACACTCATACATTCAGTTAGGTGCTAAACTACTGGTATGGGGTCTATTTGTTAAGTTCATACTATAGTTATAAATTATCCTGAACCACCAAAAAGCATTATTCGAGTTCTAAAACAAATTTCACTTGAGAAATTGAAAACATCATTATTTTTAAGGATTTGAGTCTTGAACCTGAATTTTTTTTGAATCCTCAAATCTCAAATAATCTTAAGGCTTAGGAGGATTCAAGAGATGTGAGGGCCCATCCCTAGTGTGAACTTATACCAAGCATATATGAGTAGTCTAGTTACAAACATGGCCAAGTCCGTTCAAATGTTTTTTCCAGGAGAGGCCAAAAACGGTTTCACTATAAAGAACACTAGATGAAAATGGGATTATTTTTCTGTAACAAGCTGGCAACTTATAATTATAATTTCCAACGTTTCTTTACCCAAAAGTTTAAACGATAACTAGTTATTGAGAATTGAAAAATGGACTTGGCCCGGTTTGTAACCAAGATGTGGAGTTGGTTGTTTTTGTAACAAAGAAGAATTTATTCTTACAATGTTCGANTTTTTTCCAGGAGAGGCCAAAAACGGTTTCACTATAAAGAACACTAGATGAAAATGGGATTATTTTTCTGTAACAAGCTGGCAACTTATAATTATAATTTCCAACGTTTCTTTACCCAAAAGTTTAAACGATAACTAGTTATTGAGAATTGAAAAATGGACTTGGCCCGGTTTGTAACCAAGATGTGGAGTTGGTTGTTTTTGTAACAAAGAAGAATTTATTCTTACAATGTTCGAATTCTGGTTTGGTGAACTGGGGGTGTTTTCCTAAAATTATTTTCCCCTCTCCCTCTACACAAATGTGGATTCATTTACTCTAAATTAAATCCTCCCAATTCCTAAAACATTAGCGTAATTAGTACACAAACGTATAGCCCGAACGGATAGTAAGACGTGGTGCTATAATTAAATCATAAAAAGATTAGTATTTTTAAGGTATAGGTTTATTAAACAATTAAAATTCAAGTCTTACCAAGTAAAAGAAGACTTTCTATTAAAATAATATTGGGATACAGGTGATTACCACACAAAATGAAGTTAAACAGAAAAAACCCTTTAAACAGAAAAAGGTTAGTGTTAGTGTTGTTGCGGAAAGATGATCTCTATCACCTCCAGTTCGTCATTGTTATCTCCATTAAAACACTCACGATCTGGATCTTTGTCATGGTTACCTTCCGGTATTCCAGCCAAATTGTTATTTTTTTTCATTGATGATTTTTCTGTACGACTTCTTCCCCCCATGTATTTCAATAGTGTTTTTCCATTAACTTTTGCACATCCTTAAACTTGGCAGCATTGATTCTCACTGCTGGTAGCACTTCAGTAGGCTTGATCATCGATATTCGCTTACCTTGTTCCATGACTCCAAGGGCCTGAGCTGTGTCGGTTAGGTATGACATTTCACCCTGTACTGTTACTGAACGAGGGTTGATTTGTTTCTGTAAACAAGTCTTCTGATCCGTGATATTTTAAAATGAAGATCCTTTGTTTCTTTCACATTTCGTTTTGCCTGTGTTTTCCAGTCAAAGTTAATCCAGTTAATTCCAAGCTGTTTTACAGTACCATGGTCTGCAAAAGTTTTGTGGTATTCTCTAGGTTCGACAATGGTGTCCTTTTTATTGATGTCCCTTTCAATTAACCCAAAAATACGGTCACTGGGCATAAAAGAATGTCCAGTTACAGGAAATATAACTTTCATTCTTTGAATGTGTTCAGGACTGCCGTATAACCACAATAAAACCAGTTCAAAATTATTATTTTTACAGCATAAGCTCAAGACACACAGTATAAAGATTGAAACTAGTTATAATTTTTATAATAATAGTAGCAGCAGCTGTTCAGTGGTCACGTGCTTGAATCCAGCTCTCTGATTTGCTCAAGTGGAGTTGGCTGGTTTTGTAACAAAGTGCTTTTGGACTTGGACGTTTTTGTAATTACAAGAACATATTTAACTAACATTTTTACGGCCGTTTTTGTAACAAACCGCATTCAGAATCTGATTTAGCGTGAAAATTACTTTAAGAACATATCCTTAACTCTTTTTGCAAAAAAATGGACTTGGCCGAGTTTGTATCTAGGCTACTCATTTACTAACATACAATGAAAGTTTTTTTAAATATGTTGTAAATGAAATTCACCTGCTAAACTGCATTGTTAAGAGAAATGGTCAAATGTTTTTTACTATACCACTAGCTGGTTTATTATTTCTTTGCATGAGGAATCTATAAATTAGCTTTGTTCATTTTTTGGTATATAAAAATAACCCCTGAGAAACGTAGTCAAATCTAAAGTTCTGTTTAAATATTAATACTATTTTTAGTACTATGTCCTACTACCCATTCAGGTCGTACGCCTATGTACTAACTAATGGTATTAAAGATTAGGAAGGTTATATTTATAGGAAGTGTACTCACATTTGTGTGGAGTGAATGTAGAAAACTATTTTGGAAACACCCCCCCTCCACCCAGTATACTCAATGGATATTTTAATCTCGATCTCCCTGTCATCGACAGTCTAGTCTACTGTGAGAGTAGCGCGTTAGACAATACAACCACTGAAGTGGGTAATATTATTCCTTTATTGGTTTGAATTGTGTTAAACGGGGTGACCTGGTGGTCTAGGGGTAAGGTATCAGACTTCTATGCTGGCGGCCGGGGTTCAATCCTCGGTCCCGGCAAAGATTTATCTGATTACCAAACCCTTCCTTCACCTCTGACAAGACATCTTGTGAATGTGAGGAATGCCAGGTCTCCACCGTGGTTCGGATTCCACGTTAAACTGTAGGTCCTTCATTTCATCTCACATTCACCCTACCATTGCACATTAGCGTAAGTGCGTATAACCCGAGCGGGTAGTAAGACGCGGTGCTAATAATAATAATAGAATTGTGTTAAAAAAACTCAAAAAGTAGGTTGACTAAAATTCATTGTCAAAAGAGAGATATAATCCGAACATGTGCTAAAAGTTGAAATTTCTTTGACTATTAAAATATAACATCTTTATATCCAATATTTTAACTCTTGCCTGTTAATACTAATAAAATTGTAAGATTTGTGAAATTAAATAATACTAGGTATACAATATACATTGTTGTAGAAACACTACACTAAATATTATAAACGAAATAATATACATTGTTACCTACGCTATGGCATTAGAAATTGGAAAAGTTACAGACAAATTGATACAAGAGAAACATTTTTGTCTATCAAAGAGCATAAGAATAAAATTCATTTTCAAAGACATGAATTAAAAAGTATAGATATTTGCTTATAACTCAAAAATTGTTGGTTTTATAAAAATATATTTCAAATAAAAGATTTTTATCTTTTTATGTTCCCACAACTTTATAATGAAAAATTTCTTTGTATCTTCAATACCTGTGGAGAGATGATAAAAATTGTAAACTTTTCTCTATGTAAAGTACCATCAGAGTTATTTTTATGAGCAAATGAGAAATGCCATCTTGTTAATAATCATAAACGGTATCGCTATTAAAAGAATAATCAAAATCGTTAGAGCGAGTTTTGAGAAACAATTTTTCCTCTATTTACCCTTCAGTAAACTGCCCTTAAATTTAGGGTTAGATATCTTATTCCAAAAACCCCTCGGGGAGACCTTATAAAAACCCCAGGTACCAAATTTTAGCCATATCGATAAAATATTTTCGTCTCTATCTCAAGGTACAGGCATACAGACAGCATTTCAAAAGCAATTTTTTGTTGTTTCAGGGTGTCATGAAACATCGATTTTTATCAAAATCTCGAGTTAGATTTTTTTGACTACCATATTTTCTCTTCAAGATGTCAAGAGAAAGTAAAAAAAGGAAAAATATTGACACAGCACAAATAATTGGTTGTTAAAGCAATAAAATAAATTAAAGTTACATAGTATTGTTACAGTTAGAAAAGGAATTATTCATTTTCAAAGTTTCTGACCTGATTTGATATTTTGAATCCACCATATTAAATTTTAGTTTTTTGGACTTTTCTACAGAACATATAAATTGGTACCTGCAAATACTCGCCAAATTTCAAATTTCATCCATAGAAAAAGTTGTTTTTTCTAATAGTATGTGAAATTTTGAGCACCCTATTTCTTGGATATAATTTTCATTATTTTATGATTATCTGGGTTGGTCTTTGTACATGTTTGCAAATATTAATTTTCTTTTACTACAACTAGATGTGGTTTTTTCGTATTAGTTTCAAAAGTTCTAGACTCCTTCCTCTATTTTCCAAATCTTGATCATAAAATTAATTAAAAGGAAATACTTTGCTAGTTATTTGGGGTAGTCCATACACCTTATTGACAAATTTAAGTATTTTTTTCTGTCTTGTATATTTCCATTTCCCACTTCTCTCCGCCCCTCCCCATTCCACACATCATTGTTTTGAAATTATAAATTTTCAGACTCCTTTGGTTATTTAAGTTTGTCCTTCTACATGTATGTAAATATTTAAATTTTCTACCTTATGTGAAGTGTTTTATTTTATTTGTTTAGGATTTTTTTTGAGGGGTGGGAGGCCCTTTCCCATGTTTTCTGGTCATTTATTATTATTATTATTATTATTATTTTCAGAGTATTCAAGGTGGCTCTAATGCCTGCCTAACAAATCTAAATATTTTACCACAGTGAGAAGTAGTTTTTTTTACATAAGTTTTGGAAATTTAAAAATCCCCATTTCACCTGTGACATATTTACTTGTATTTTAATTCATTTTATATATAATACTCAGTGGCGTACACAGGATTGTGAAGTAGGAAGGAGGGGGGGCTTCAAGTGGGTTTGATGAGAGTTACCCCCAACTGCTGAAGGCAACTTTTTATTTACCATTATATACACCCAAAAGTTTTTTTGGAGGTTTTTTAATGGTATTGTTGACTTGATAATGTTGGAGACACTAACTAAGATGCACGATCCAACCACTGCACCAATCACGAAAGGTGCTGCAGTAGTGCGAGCATCAAGAGTTAGCCAATCACATAGCTTTCACTTTGCCAGTTGTTCTTTTTCCGTCAACAAACCGACCGTGTCGTATTGTACTAACGCTAACCCTTTTTTGTGTTAATTAGCCCACTAAGTGTATTTGTAGAGTGTATGTTCGTTTCAGACGTTAATTTTGTGTACTCGACATTAACCTTTTCTAACAGGTTATGGGGCCAGGAAGCTACAGATGCGTGCAGTTCTCATAAAGAATGATGCATGGGGCTATGTGAACGGAAATATCGTTAAGCCAGAAGCGGTTGTAGCCGAGTCAGCAACAATTGAAGCGAACGACGGTGGAGGGAAGCCAACCTGACGGCACAATCTGACATAGTGCTCACCATGAACGCGTCAGAAATAAAACAGACTAAGGGCTGCGAAACCTCACGAGCAATTTGGGAAAAATTAGAGGGACTATACATGTCCAAAGGGCTGGCACGAAAGGCTGCTTTGTTAAATAACTTGATGTCCTTGAAATTACAAGATGGCGGCGACATGCATGAACACACTCGGTGTTTCTTCGACATGGTGGATAGGTTGGCAGAACTTGAAGTCAATCAAGAGCTGTTGGCAGTCATGTTCTTGCGCAGCCTACCGGAGAGCTACGAAAACTTTTGTTGCGCCATGTCGTCATATGACGCACTACCGCCTTTGGAGATGCTTCGAATCAAAGTTACAGAGGAATTTGACGCACATAAGGAAACGAGCCGAAACTCAGCGCAAAACGCAATGTAGGCGGGAAAGTCGGCTGGAAGTAATAGACGAGAAAAGCACAGATGGGAGAAATTGGACAAAGACTATGGTGCGAAAAAAGACTCGAAAATGAAGTGTTTTAAGTGCAATGCAATTGGACATCGGGCGAAAAACTGTTAGAAGACAAGGAAGTCGAACGAACACTCTGCAAAAAACGTTGAAAGCGTGTGCTTAGCTGCAATGGACATGTCCAATAACGATGCATTTCAAATTGAAAATAATGCCGGTCATGTTAGCTGGTGTTACGACAGTGGATGGACGTCTCACATGTGTGGGAGTATCGAGTCATTTACACAGATCAGTCGGAATTTCAATCACGGAAAGCTAAATCTCGCTAACGGAACCTGCACGGACATTGAAGGAATTGGTACCGTGTCAATCGGGAAAAGTGTGAGTGGTAATAAAAAGGTGATCAAATTCAAAGACACATAGTATGTACCGGACCTATGTGCTAACCTCATTTCGGTCGGGAAAGTTACTGACAAAGGACACAAAGTGATTTTTAGTGAGACAAAGGCCGAGATCATCGATCAGGATGACAAAGTACTGCTTATCGCAAAACGGGAAAACAGACTATATTATTTCCCAGAGTTGACCGACCAGGAATGCAGGAAAATCTCAGGCCTGGATGACGCCACTATTACTCCAAGGAAGAATTCCATTGAGGATTGGCATTCTTGCATGGGACATCTTAATGTTAAATCACTACGTGAGGCTATCAAGATGGGATCGATTCTATGAATCAACGTCGAGGACATCAACAAAGATTTTCAATGCAGCGTTTGTCTCCAGGGGAAGATGTGTCGCGCTCCATTTCCAAGGGTTTCAGAGAGGGTTTCAGTACTGGGCAAGCTCATACATTCTGACATCTGTGGTCCAGTGCGAGTTGCTTCACATGGAAAAGAAGCTCTACTTCGCTACGTTCATAGATGATTCTTCAGGATGGTGTGAGGTGAGATTCATCGAGCAAAAGAACCAAGTGATGGACGAGTTTGATAGTTTCAGGGCACTCTTGAGCACCCAACAGGGAAAGGCAGTTAAGTGCTTACAGTTGGATAACGGGCGTGAATATGTCAACAAACAGTTTGACCAACTGCTCCAAAAACACGGCATCTTGAGGCGTTTGACCGCACCTTACAACCCACAGCAAAATGGAGTTGCTGAGAGGAGAAACAGGACACTGATGGAGATGGCACGCTGCCTTCTAATTAAGTCTGGACTGCCACTGACTTTTTTGGCGGAGGCCGTCAACACCGCAAACTTCATACACAATAGGTCACCAACAAGTAAACTAAAGGGACTTGTTATTAACATTTTAAGAATCTAACAAAATAATAAATAAGTAGGCCTGGCTTAAATGTCACCAAAAAAATCACCAATTATTTATAGATAAATGTTTATATCCTTGTAGTTTAAGCAATATATATTTAATATATTTATTCTTGTACAGATGGCCAAATAGGTCTATGCTTGCCATAATGTATGAAAACAAGTCTTTCAGGAGGAACTGTATCAGACGGATCTAATTCTTTAAACTGAGCACATTTACACACTTTATTTATTGAAGCCATGGGTAATCATTGGAAGATCAGTAATTTGACACTAAGCAATGAAACAAACTAAACTAAAAATAAACTCACTTCTTTTTTGAACATACTGTTGAGCATAGAAAAGAGAACAACTGTTGAATGTTGTTAACAATAAGCTTATGAAGAAACACTGACAGTAAAAGAGGGGTAAAGGGTTAATCCTACTGAGCAAATAATATTTTTAGAGCTTGAAGATATCCCACTTTCATTCCATGAAAGTTAGTCCACTCATATGGAATAAATACTTTTGGTGATTGATATAGAGACTATTTCTGATCAATTGATATTTTCTTTGCTCACAATGTTTAACAGGTCATAGACCCTTCCCCCATTTTACTAACCTGTTGAACATATGACAGTCAAGCATGCTCATTGGCTACCTTCCTCACCTAACACCATTGCATTAAACTTGTGTGACACTATCATATTTGCCTTCAACCTGTTCCTATCATGGAGTTGAGTTTTTGTCCACAACTAAATATCAACTTATAATTCTTCATAATTCCTGATCAAGTTCAAAAACATACTAAGTAATATGAGTCATTACAATAAATGAGAGACATCACATCACCTACCTTCATTTAGAAATATCAAATATTTAAGAATGTTTATGTTTTATTTGCTAAATAAACAAAATTTGCCTACTAATGTGAGTACAAAACAACCAACACAAAATATAGCTTCTTTTTGAATTTAAGATTAAAATATATTCTGTAATTACTCTTTGGGTTGCAGTTGATTTGGTGTTCAAGTAAAAAAGGAAAAAAAAAAAACGAAAAAAACCTACATTTAATATGGGAACACAACAATTTATCGTTTGATTTCAGACAAAATATTTGAAGAAACACCAATTTTATTGGATTTGAATAGATAAATATAGCCTTTATGTTAATCATACATCCAATTTATATCCATGGAAAATTTCAGCACAATCGGTAGAGTGGTGATTGAGCAACAAACAGACAGACAATATTTCATTTTTAATTCAGTAATAGGATGTTTGTTTCCATTCCAAACCATTAGTTGCCATGGAGTTTATAAATTGGTTTGTTAATCTTTTCAAATCTCGCTTTTCCAAGTATACTTATTAAAGAAGATATATATGTTAAAATTTAATATATGTGAAGTGTTACAGATTTAAGACTCAAATGTAACCACACTAACAGTCAGTTTTTCTGAAACGGATTTGCTTGCTGATGAGATAGTGTGATGGCATATTCTGTAAAATAAGGAGTACAAGAAAAGAAGCCCTGTTTCAATCCAATGAGTACTCTTTTAGTTTATTGGCAACAAACAAACACAGAAAATCAAATTTATACACAGTTTAATAGTTTTATTATTTGTATAGATAAACTAGAAGCTACAATATTAGACCTAGTATATTTACTTCAAATCAAATGTTTAGTATAATGTTATTGACTAAGAATAGTCTAATTCAATGTTGAGATCATAGCAAAACAATTTTTCACCATTTTGCTCGGCAACTATTAATGCCTCATATTTTCCTTTGGCAGCTGGACCAAATTCATTTGGCATTTGGATAGAGATTTCTGGCAACGTGTACACACCCTAGAATAGAACAATAAAACATAAGAAAACAAGATTTACTCTGGATAAAATCTGAATCAGATCTTTTGGTACAACATTTAAAACCAATCATCTCCTTATTAACATACTCATTTACTAGAAAGTAGGCTCATAGTTTTGGTTAGTTTCTTTATAAGAATATTTTCTAGCAACTGAACACTTGTACATCCACATTTTAGGTACTACAGGATATATAAAGAGTACACAGCATATATAGGATACTGTACAATAAACTCTCCGTGGCTTCAGCCAGAGAGCGAGCTATACTGACCGAGTGGTCACCACTATTATTGACAGTGCTAAAATTTGCGAGTGAATGGTGTCATGTGGTCAGCATACCAAACCCTCCAGATGTTAGTCTCAGTTTTCTAAGCCAGAGCTTCTATTTTGTTATTCAAGTAGCCCCTCATTTATCCTCACGAGGCTGAGTTTGACCCCATCTCAGACCCACTACGTCACAGAAAAATCTTGGAAGCGCCGGGGATTGAACCCAGGACCTCTGGATATGTAGCCAGGAACTCTGACCTCTAGACTACAGAGGCAGTCAGATACTGCACAAAAATACATAAATACAAACAACATCCATGTAAATAAGGTTCTATGGAGCAGTAAACTATTGGGAGTAAAAAGTAGAATACATCAAATTTGCATCAAATAAAATTACAATTAAACTTAGATAAAGTTTAAAGAAATAGGACTAGTTATTATTTTATGTGGCGAAAGAGGAGGAAGGTGTGAGACATGTACAAAGCATGTTAATTCCAGTCTTGTCTTAAAGTGTTTATCCTATCTTATAATACAAAACATCCATGCTAATAAAGGTTTAGCCTGGGTAACATTTTATTTGAGATAATAAACCCACAGCACTTTATCTAGTAGACACACTACCACCTTTAAAATAATTACTCAAAATATGTACGTATCTAATAAACCGAAAAGGGTGGCTAGGATTAAAATATAAGGATAAAAAAGGCCTGGATTTTGATTAACTAAAAATTATCAAAAACTGGCACATAAAATTAAATATAATGTTTAAAAAATTTACTTAAGACTTTTTAAAAAAGGCCTAAAACTATTATCAAAACCTCATAATAAATGCACAAAGCTGGATCAAAAACACACTTTACAAATGTGAACTAAAAATACATATGCATTGAAAAGACTTTAGCAACTAAACTATTGCATTCTGATAAATATAATTTGATCTACAAATATCTGCTTCAGAAGTAGTAGCTACACCCTATTTAGCTTAGTTACATTCACCCCTATGACACTCCTCACTACCCAGCATGTAAAGGCTGATCCGACTTTGAAGCTTTTTATTTGCATAGTTTGACTCAATATGAACTTTATGGTATCTACGGTAGGAGAGGTGTTAAGTAACAGCTAGGAAAAATTACCATGTATCCATTTGCCAAACCACATGATCTGCAAGATGATATGGTGAGTTATTACTTTCGGCAGTCAAAACTTTTAAAATAAAGATTTTTTTTTATATAATTGAAACATGAACTTATGGAAATAACCATTTGGATGTTTATTTTTTGTGGAAGCAGCATTTGTGGTTCACTTAAAACTGCTTTACAAACAAGAAATTCTAAAATGCTGAGTTATTTTCAAAATTAATCTGGTGAACCAACCAAAACAAGGGTGGCTGATGTCATCAACCAAACCGTCTTCAGTTGTGTTCATGCATCGTTTACAAAATAGATATGTTTTATTTCGAAACTAATATTTTGTATAGCTTTTACTCTACATTATAAAAATACATTTACAATACAAATACAGTACTATTATATTTCACAACTGAATAACAAAAAACTTATTTTTTAACTATTAGTGTTTTTTCGTTCTTTCAATAAGTTACGAAAAAGTCAATTATACAGAAATCCTTAGGGAAGTATTATAATTGTTTGGCAGGACTTTTTTTTATTGATAAGACTAGTTTTTAGGTCTGTCTATGACAGATTGATTATAATATTAACCAACAGAACAAAATAAAATTTTAAATTGATAAGTGCATGTGCATAAGGCTATGTTTGTAAAAAAAAGTATATATTTTTGTTAGGAATTTGATTTTACCTTATTAGCATTACTTACCAAATGCTACCGCGGCAAATAAAACAGAAAAATTAATCCAATATTAAAGTTAACTTATAATATAAGTATTGAATGTTTTATGTCCCAAATAACACCATAGACTCGGTTTTTGGTTAAATAGTATTAAAAAATTGGAAAGCTTTTAAAAATGGCTTTAACAATTTGTCTCAAAATGGGTATCTGGTAATGTTTTTACAATATATATAATTTTATATATTTAATTTTCTTACCAAATCAATTTAGGTAACTAATGAATGATTTTCGAGAAACTTGAAATATTTAAAAATAGTTACTTAATTTTGTTCAAAATTGCTAATTATCTGGGGTCTGTTTGTTGTATATGATCAATAATAATGTAATCCTATTTTTCTAAAATGACCTTGAAGATATAATTCAAAATAGATATCTGAGAATAGTTTTTCCTAATGAATAAAAAACATGTTTTATTTTTACAAATTAAAATTAGTTTGAAGATAGTTTACAAATCACTATTTTAAAAATATTAAATTTGTTAAAAATATTTGAAAATTAGTTAAAAAAAGTCATACATTTCCAGGGATAGATTCAATACCAGTGGAGTTAATAAATGAAGGGGGTGAAATATTATTAAGAGAAATTTATAAATTGGTATGTTCCATATGGAACCATGATGCATGGTTATCACAAGAATGGAAGAAAAGTATAACACCCCTTTTCAAAAAGGAAGATAAAACACAGTGTAATAACTAAAGAGGTATTTCATTACTACCAACATGCAACAAATTTATCCAACATAATTTTAATGAGAATGATGCTATATGCAGATTGGGGCTCATCAATGTGAAGTTCGACATAATATGTCAATAATGGAACAGATTTGGACTATTCAGCAAATATTAGAAGAAAAGTGGGAAATATTAGAAGAAAAGTGGGTATACAACATGAAAGTAGATACATTCTATATTTTAAAAAGGCCTATGATCCATTTACAAGAAACAAATTATATGAAATCTTAGTCAAGTTTTAGATACAAAAAAAACTTGCCAAGCTAACTGAGGAATGTTTGACAGATATGGGTGGCAGGGTACGAATTGAGTACAAATTATCAAATTCTTCCAAAATGGATAAGGGATTGAAAGAAGAAAATGTACTTTTGCTGCTTGTTCTCTCTGGTTGTGGAACATGGGTCTCTTACCTTACATAACGAAAATACATTTAAGGTGTAGCCAAAGGGAGCGCAAGTATTTTTGCAGTTTTTATAAAAATGAAATTTTTTGGCCAAAATAAATCAAATATTTTTCCAGTAGCAACAAAGAGTTTAGTTTTCTGCACATGCTAATATCAACAGATCTTGAATATCTGTCAAGGATGTCCTGGAATTTTGTCAAAATATTTTCTCTTTATTTAAAAAGTTTTGACACAATTCCAGGACATCCTTAACAGATATTCAAGATCTGTTGATATTAGCATGTGCAGAAAACTAAAATCTACGTTGCTACTGGAGAAATATTTGTTTTATTTTGACAAAAAAAACATTTAATGCTATAAAAATTTTAAAATTACTCGCACTCCCTACTACTTAAGTTGTTCTAAAACAAGGATCTTAGGAAGATATTTGGTCCGAAAAGGGCTGAGGTTATGGAGAGAGGAGGTTGCGTAATGATGAGTTACATATCCTGTACTCATCACAAGATATTATTAGGATAATAAAATCTTACAGATTATGATGGGCAGGGTATGCAGTGTGTATGGAAAAATCTAGAATCATGCTCAGAGTATTGAGTGGCAAAACTAATGAAAATATTAGGCCTACCTTAAGTCTGTTACAGTTACTGAATTCTAACACAAAGTTTATTCAATGGTCTTATTCTGTGGGTTAAGGATTAGGCAAGTAGTTAGATACAGTTCATCTATATAAATGTGAACTCGCTTCAGTGGCTGCATGGTATAAGGCATTATTATCATAGTAGACTGGACTACCAGTGACTGGGAGATCGAGGTTCAAATCTCAGTTGGGTATACTGGTTTTTCCAAAATGGTTTAATAATCTCCCTCCACACAAATGGGGATACGCTTCCTCTAAATATATCCTTCCTAATCCCTAAAACCACTACCATAATTAGTACATAAACGTATAACACAAACAAGTGGTGAGACTCGATGCTAAACATATATATATTAGTGTGGAGAGACATGAGAAAACCATAGTGATCATTTCACTGTGGAGAACTACTCCTTGATAACCTGACAATCAAATCTCGACCTTCTCATCATTGATAGTATATTGTATATTGAAAGCCCAATATCTTGAACCGCCAGTATGGATCTCAGTTTCATTTAAAGCTAGGCCTAAATATATCAAGTTATTTTAGTAAAAGATAATATGCTTTTCTTATTTCCCATGAGAGCATGCATCAGACAAATAGTCACTTATGCCATTTAATAGTTATCAATTTATGGGGCAATATGGATACTTATTATGTACAATGGTATATTAGGATGTTATCGCCCCTAAGCCTAAGGCAAGTGGTTCACCCACCCCTCACGGAACTAGTTTACGGAACCTGACATGCACAACCTTTAAATATTTCAAAAGTAGTGCGAAGTGTAGTTTATTATGTGAATATATTAGAGAAATTCTAGGCAAAAGAGCTGACTTTTTTTTTGTTACTGAATGACTCAAATGTGACTGATTTAATAACTAAACTATGCATAAACATAAGATATGATGAAAGATTATATCTAAATATAAGGTTGCAGTGAGATGATTTTAATCTAAAACTGACAACCTGCTATACAATGTTGCAATATTCATCTACGAGTTACAACCGTGAATGTACAAAAATTGACAGAGACACACTTAAATGTCTATTGAAATGTACAACTCTCTGATTCAAACTTAACCTTTAAGTGGTTATTTTAAAAAGTTTACTATGTAAACAACTAAAACGGGCATAGATTACGTTGAGTTGCTGTGCTACTCAAGCAGTGAGCGTGATGCGAAAAAAGACAAAAGTACCATCAGATCACACTATCATGTGTTTCAACAAACTGAGCCATTTCTCTCATTGTCACACAATTGCGACTGTCTCTTGGTTTGATTCTGTCATAACCACTGAGCAATGTTTGAATGTTTGTTTTGATTTACATAGCTCGAGTGGACACATTTGCTAGAAAGTGCTGGCTTACTGTATATGATGTAATGAACTAGAAAGGTTGACAATTCATAACAATATTTGATCTAGTTGGCCAGAAAAGGGTCTATAGCGGGGCTATAAAAGCCTTTTATTAGGGCTGTGACAATTTCATCGATATCACAGGCAGTCACGCTGGCCTGCGCCGGACCATAGCAGACTACATCTTCGGGTCATCAGTAGCACTTACCCACCCTGATGGTGTAGTTAGCTAAAGCGCAAGTTTTGTATTAAGCTAGACTGCCGAGGACAAGGAGATCGAGGTTCGAATCTCGGCAGGTGAACTAGGGAGGGTTTTATCTAAATAATTTTCCACTCTCCCTCCATACAAATGCGGGTTCACTTTTTCTAAATTCAACCTTCCCAATTCCTAACCTGTTAGCGTAATTAGTACTTAAACATATAACTTGGATAGGTAGTAAGACATGGTTCAACAACAAAACAACAGTAGCACTTGTCTTAGAGGACCTCTGTCAAGTCCAGGGTCTCGAGGTCGAGTTCTGTAGGCGTCACGTGCAATGTCAGTCAATTCAATCGGTCTAAGTTTCCACGAGTGTTCCATGAGCATGCATACCAAATATTTATATTTCTTTATCTTTCGACTAACATCACATTTTGTATTATCTTTTAGTAACTTCTATTAAACCAAAATTCATAGCCCTACATATTATTTCAAACCACAATTACCTTGCCTGCAACCTAACCCCTTTCGTAAGCAATCCTGACAAATCAAATCCACGGGGGTAGTTTGCAACAATTCTGTAACCTCACAAAATTTTCCGCTCTAGCGCTATCCCTATTTGACCTAAACTTGAAAATGCCATTGATTGGATGAGGAGATCAGGGAGAACACATAATAGCCCCCATATATTTAGATGGAATATTTTCACTATTCATTTTAAAAGTCTATGAAATCCATAAATCTAGCTATAAAAAGTAAATAAAATATTTGTTGACTATAAAACCACTTTTAGTTCAAGAGGTAAGCTCTCAGAAATTCGTGATAATACATTTTTTCATTAAATGAGGGTTATCATGTTCTTGCCCTGACCCCCTCATATGAAGTTTGGTTTAATATTAAATGTAAAAGTTTGGACAATAAAACAATTAGAACACAGTATATATTAAGGTATAGGATCTAAGAATAACTTACCACTTGCAATGGACAGGAACAGGGCAAACTTAAGCCATTTCTTTTCATCTCCTTGATGCACATTGTCTCATATTTTGCCACTAGTTCACATATATCAGGAAATTTACATGAACCAAATTCCTTATTGAAACATGGTATAATCAGATGAATTCTTCCAAAAACATTTCTTTTTAGTTCCACTTTTACCTATATGCACAAAATAATCCACATTTATTAATATATATAATTTGACAAATAATATCCTTGTAATAATGGCTGTGGATAATGTGAGTGGATGTGTGGTAAATTTGGTAGTCTGGTATTCATGGTCATAGACGTGCCTGGCTTTCAGACTTTCGGTGGGGAACACAACATATTATAAGTGATTTGACACTCATTAATAAAAATTGTTTATATAATTAGTCTAAATGAAGCCTATGCTAGCAATACTCTTAAACTCAGTTTCATATTCAATATAAATGTTTCAGATGAACATTAATATCAATTTAAATTTTCTTTACCTCAGATTAAAATAACAATTTTTTCTTAGTTGTTCAACATTTTAAATAACTATAGCCCTACCTGCAATAAAATTAGTAATTTTTTATTAAATAAATAATAAGAACTATATTTAATGTATCACAATGACAGCACAACTTATAAATAAAATACTTATATGCAATACAAAATACTTATTTTAAGTTAGTTTAGGCTTCACCAAACATTCTCTTTCTTCGTTTATTAACTACCATAAACTTGTTCATAAGATTATGAATGCTTATCTTGTCCAACATATCTTTATGCATGTGACACACAGCCACATGCTTAATGGACCTATGTGTCATATTGTTCCTCAAGTACTTTTTAAGGCGACGTAATGAACTAAATGATCTTTCCACCTCACCCGACGAGATTGGAACAACGAGCAGTATATGCCACAGAGCTTCAACATTACTGAGTATTGTTCTCACTTTAGGAGATAGCCCTCAAAATGCGGTTAGGGCATCTTCAACAAAAATAGGTGTACTTAAACAGAAAAACCTTTTTTGTTCAATTTCAAAATATTTCTCTCTAATTTCAAGATAAATTTTCAGCACTGTGTTTATTTTTCCTTTTAAAAGACTCATTTCCAACTTTCTCATGCGATAAAGTCCTTCTTAATCAAATATTTACCTTAGACTTCCAACATCTGTGTTTATAATGGCTAAATACTCATGGTGAAAATATTCCTCAAATGAAGTAGAAGTGAACCTTGTATCAGGATCTGTGTAACACATTGGTGATCTTTTCTGTCTTGGCAAAGAAAGATGTTGCAGGTTGTTGGTAGCGATGATTTTGTTAGCTTCTCCCCGAATTAATAAAAACTCATCATTTTCTCCAAGTCTCTGAAAACTTGAAGACACTATTTCTATGGCCTGTATATGTTCAGAAGTACTCATTTTTCTTCATTGAAAAGATTTATTCAAAATTATTTATTATTTTCCTTACCATAGGGAAGTCTAAAATAGTTTCTCCTGACTCAAACACTTTGAATAGCCCACTTTCTGACTGTAAGTGATTTGCTTTAACAGACAGTGCTTCAAGTGTTTCTAAAATCATGGAATAATTTTCCAGAATCTCTTCAACCTGAGCACCTATGTATATCCATCTGGTCGGACGTAGGGGCTTGATGCTGGCATTAGGTGGCAAAGGACCATTAAAAGCAGCTTCTTGGATATTAATAAACTTAGTTTTAGCTGTCAATGATTGTGAAAACAAAACTTCAGGATCATGTGCCCATTACATTGAATTCCTCACAGTCATTGATGTATCACATGCATCCCTTGTTGCCAAGTTAGTGCAGTGAGCAAACATGGCTAAAGGCTTTATTATACTCTACTCCTTTGTTGATCCCACTCATATTTGGAGCGCAAGTTCGAAAGAGGTACTTGAACTCTGGTCATTATATCAAAAAGAATGGCTGCAATCGACTCCCCAGTTGTTTTAGTATCACTGTATAGTCCCAACAAACTTTCATGAGGTTCTAAGTTTTCATCAACCCTACGCACACATATGCTAAGCTATTCAATCCCAGTAATATCACGTGTACCATCACAAATCAAAGAAAACAAATTAAATGTAGAAGGTTGAATTTCAGCACAAAGATTTCTCACATTTTCATTGCCCATTATTTCCAAAATATCATTTTGAATTTTTCCATCTGTGTGTACCTCTCGTTCCTTATTCAACCAATTTGCAAGACAGGAATCATACTCGAAACATAGTTTAAGAAGATGAAATAAGTTCCCACTTTCTTGTTGATTTCCTCCTAAAGCCTTGCACGGCTAAATATTTGATTGAGGTGAAAATTTTGAAGACATTCCCTAGAAATCTTATGTTCAGAAACTTAAAGAGAATTTAACTGGGAATTAGTTGGGTTTTTCAGCTGTCTATAACTTAAAACTGCTTGTAAATTACTATCTGACTTTTCATGTAAATGAAACTTGTCCAATGCCTTTTTCCAGTTTTTAAATCCATTTCTATAAAACACCAGATCCATTTTCCTAGCAAGATTATTATGAGGACATGTCAATTATGTAAAATTGACTTCTACACCATGAGCCTACATAAAAATACTAAATTATGATATTATAGCGGGATCAAAGAAAAGAATTGAAATTGACATAGTTAGGAATAATATGCTTCAACATCTACTTTCCATGACTGGATGGGCTCGGATACAGCCACCATGCTTCCGAGAAGAAAATACTACAAGTGTGTAAAATAACACTCACAAGACAAATCCTTATAAAAATCCTATAGCTGAACCCAAAGAAGATAATAAAAACTGATCTATTTAGTAATAATAGCATAACAGGATGGGCTCTGATACAATCACCATGCTTTCAAATAAATTATGATGAGTATGGCGGGCACACCAGCATGACAAATCTCACACACGTCCTCGCTGCATCACCTAATAGTTGTAATGGACGGGACCGACTTGAGATCGAAGTTATGAGCCTAGAGCGCTGCTGCTCTTGCGCCGTTCCTTGGGATTTCTGTCTTCCCCCCCCCCCTTCTTTCTTTTCCTTTCTCCCCTTGTTTCAGTCTCTCCCATTGCCTGTGTTTATGCCTTATTCCTTTTATTTCTGTTTGGTCAGAGAAATCGTATATAATGAGTGCCGCTTAGATTCACTTATTGTATTTCATAACACTGTATCATCAAAGAAGGAAAACGCCGCTCTATCACCTACAGAAGTACCAGCTCGCCATGAAGTTTGGATCGTGGGTCTCACCACGTCATCGAGGGAAATCCTCTTCAATCTTCTAAGTATCAAGGCGTTATTAATAAGTCAATCAGACTTATGGGTCTAGTCTAACAGACTAGAATTCGATGTCATGTCCTTCAGACTTAGTTTGTATAGTCGAGGCGACTATAACCTAGATTTATTATTTCAGTCAAAGTGACTAGATTTTGGTTTTGTGTCCTTCTGACTTAGTTGGTGTAGTCAAAGTGACTCTAATGTGTGCTTGAGTCTTTCAGACTTCTTATATTAGTCTAAGTGACTTAAGTTTTTCCCTAAGTCCATATGCCATAGTTTAAATATAGAAGCCTTGAGCTCCAGAGGTAATAAGGACCTAGTCTTAAAGGTTGCTTTTATCCACAAGTACAGTACTTCCTTTTTAGTCCTTATGACTAGTCTGTTTTCTCATGACGCTGTGTTCAGTTGTTTAATTTTTGTATGGCTACAACCCAGTCGTCACTCCTTTTTCTTGGATCCTGTTGGGTCTATGTGTTGAATCATTCTTGTTGGCATGCTTTGCGTATGGTATTAGCTGGGGTGGTTAAAGCGCGGAACTCTATTAGTTTCCATAATGGGGTCCGCGTATATAATGCCTTTACTTATAGCTCATCCTTGGCTCCTATTGACTAAGTATTAAAAGTTAGTGGGTACTAAAGTAATGTTGTACCCCAGGGAATCGGTTACTGTATAAATGTACTATTGAGTGCTCTGGCAGTATCTATTGGGAAAAGGACCGGCTATAGTACTATTTGGTGTTGACACCTGTTTGCTAGCCATCTACCAATGTAATTAACAAACCTTTCTCATATCACACTGTATCTTCAGGACTTTCTTAAGTCCCAGTGAAGCAAGCTAGTTCAATATATATATATATATAATAGTAACTCTAAACTTATAGGATTTACAGTTAACTTTAATTGGTAATTGGTAAATGTTTCATTGTTTTTCCTTTTAGACCCTGACAGTAGCCTGGCGCTTGGCCAGCTGTTTTGATAGTGAATAGGCTCTTCCAGCCTACTGCCTTTGACCATGCGGCCTTGGACGCTTATTTACCCGAGCAGCTGCAAGACAATCCTATAGTTTGGACTTGCTATATGTCAACACATCTTGCATTTAACGTAAAGTTTTCCAGGATCCACAATATGCTCACTTGTTTTCCTGAACTTATATATTACATGTTCAATTGTCAACTAGCAGGATTTTTACGTTTAAATTCTGAGTAGGAAATTTGGTTGGTAGTGTACTTGGCTGGTTTGGTGCTAGATATTTATTGCTTTCACAATTATAAACTTGTGATTGATTCCACAAATTTCCTGTTTTATTAACATTTAAGTTGACTTGAATGGACTTTTCATCAGACTCACCAAAGCAGTATTTATTATAAGATTATAGTTTAGTTGGTGAATCACGTTTTGTTTTGATTAAGAAACGATTCATACTCAATAAAGTTTTCAAATCACACTGATTTATATCAAGTTCAATTTTATAAACAAACACATTGGCAAATACGACATATGTATTACATAAACTAATTTATTGACCAAACATTAAACAATAACACACCCCTAAAACAATACTATTCAAATGAATCAATATATACTCTAGTGAAGTTAAAGATAAATTTCCTTAAATATTGGGGAGGGGGACGTGTCCCCCTCGTCCCCTATACCAGGCACATCCATGTTCATGGTCATAATACTAGTGTGCTTTATTTGGAAACCTGCTGTTCAAGGTCAGACTATTAGTGTGTTTGTCCTGAAAGGCTGTTGTTTAAGGCAACAAATTAGTTATTGTTCGACTTGTTAGGCTAGTTAAGACATGCAAACAATGTACTAGCACAAGTTCTCTGATATTGTTAAAATCTCTTTGAAGGCAATATTTTATTGTGACACACAAAAATTAATGATTTAAAACTACTGACTATGTTGAACATGTATGTAATTGTTTCACAAGAGCCACTCTAGCGATTAGGAGTAATATTGATTTTATACTTCCCTTGCAATATGTGAAATAAAAGTTTCATATTGCCAGGTGGTTTCAAAAACATAGGTGTTGTATTGTCAAGTGGTTATACTTGTGAAACATAGGTGTCGTATTGTCAGGTGGTGATACTTGTGAAACATAGGTGTCGTATTGTCAGGTGGTGATACTTGTGAAACATGACGTATTGTCAAGTGGTGATACTTGTGAAACATGTCGTATTATCAATTGGTGATACTTGTGAAACATAGGTGTGGTATTGTCAGGTGGTGATACTTGTGAAACATAGCTGTGGTATTGTCAAGTGGTGATACTTGTGAAACATAGGTGTGGTATTGTCAAGTGGTGATACTTGTGAAACATAGGTGTGGTATTGTAAGGTGGTGATACTTGTGAAATGTGTTGTATTGTCAGGTGGTGATACTTGTGAAACATAGGTGTGGTATTGTCAGGTGGTGATACTTGTGAAACATAGGTGTTGTATTGTCAGGTGGTGATACTTGTGAAACATAGGTGTTGTATTGTCAGGTGGTGATACTTGTGAAACATAGGTGTGGTATTGTCAGGTAGTGATACGTGTGAAACATAGGTGTCGTATTGTCCGGTGGTGATACTTGTGAAACATAGGTGTGGTATTGTCAGGTGCTGATACTTGTGAAATTTATTGTATTGTCAGGTGGTGATACTTG
>CABEEJ010008035.1:0-26349 GCA_901482245.1 Timema douglasi | reverse complement strand
TTACCTTTTACTCTATTAGGTGATATTATTGTCTCTAATAGTCATTCATTAGTGACATTAACATTAGGATCCACACCGAGGCCACAGAAAAAGTATACACCAGACAGACTTACGGAGGTTCCGCTGCTCCTTGAGCTAGGTTGAGTCCTTGCGCGCTGGAGAGTGCTAGCTGCATTTCTTAATGATAACACTTCCAAGTGAAACAACTCACTTTCAAATGGTTCGTTGTAAAGGGGTAGCCAACCTCGTGGTGTATTGTTCAGTGCATCTGGCTACGAGTCTATAGGTCCCGGATTCGATTCCCAGCTGGTACCTTGGGCATTTTTCCCGAAAGGGATTACCCCAATGGTTATCAGGGTTTGGTTGATTAGACTTAAGTTAGATTTAAAAGTTTCCTTTGGTTCCTCACCCTCATACTCACCATCACCATCATCTAGTTACATGGGACATGGAAAGAGCCTCCGCGAAAATGATGTATGGTTAATACATTCGGGTGTCCCCTAGGCTATGATACATAAGGAGTGGCTATTATTTCCACTACTGGGCTTGATGTAGCCTAGCCGTGCATTATTATTATTATTATTTATTATTGTACAGGGGTGATTGCCCGAACACGATAGTTTAGCGATCCCACCACACCGAACTCTTCCCGTTGTTCACTTTCAATGAGCACACCTATCCAAGCAAGTAACTAAACAACGGTGTTTGAAGATTCTTACAATAAAAAATTTGCAAACATTTGACTGGACAAATAAATTGTACGGAGTTCTGCACGGACTTTCTCGCTCTATTTTATTCAAATGGTGATATTTACTCAAAACTCTTATTATATATGAATCGAAATAATATACACTAACATACCCGAGCATAAATTGCACTATACTTACGTAAAACTTTTATTTGACTCCCGGTTTTAAATCTTATAATTTTATTTTTAATGAATTAATGTCCTCATTTGTATATTTGGATCAATAAACATGATCGATGTTGGATCCAAAGGGGTCAACACTTCATAATAAAATTTTGACTTCCGGTTAAAATTTTAGACATTTTATTAGGTGCTTCACATCTTCAGGTTATTGCATTACTATTAAATTTCCCATTTATATGTATTGACCAATAAAATATGTAAATATTGACTATTGTGTCTAAGACGGTAGGAATAAATCATGGAGACGTGTCAGTAGGGACACGGATAGCCAAATGGTACCTGAACAACGAATATATGGAATTTATAAATAGAAGCACGGGAAATGAAAGATCTTAAAATCTATACAACTAATAGACAAAACTATTTCCGGTATGCTCAAAATTGAAACTCGGTAGGCACATAAACAATGCCACATAAGATAGCCAAATAAGTCCTAAAATTTTAAATTGGTAATGCGGGAACTTAAAAAAGAGGGAGGATGGGGTGGTATTAATTTTACATTTTTTTAAAATAATTAAAGATATTACTTAGCACTGAAGAAAATTTAAATTCTCCCCATACCATACAATTTGGAAATGTGTAATTTAAAAATCAGATGCTGGGAAATAGGGGGAGGGGTTGAGAGGGGATAAGAGGGGCTCCTTAAAAATGTCCTAGCCAAACTTAAATTATAAACGGTCCAGATTATACATTTCCTCTCCTCTGGCGAGGCGGATACTTCCACCCCACACCCCCAAATATTCTTGCTCATTCAATGTCATACAGTTACTATATATTCAGTTACATACTACAGTAACCCTATGGCTTCTTTGGTGCTGACTGACAGCTCACAGCTGACTTCTGACAGTCAACATTTAGGTATATACAGTAGCCCCATGGCTTCTTTGGTGCTGACTGACAGCTCACAGCTGACTTCTGACAGTCAACATTTAGGTATATACAGTAGCCCCATGGCTTCTTTGGTGCTGAATGACAGCTGACAGCTTTGAAAAGTTACCAGACCAAATTATGTATCCCTACTCCGAAACATTTGATCTGCAAAAACATGTATTTAGCAGCTG
Source organism: Timema douglasi (assembly GCA_901482245.1). Taxonomy (NCBI): domain Eukaryota; kingdom Metazoa; phylum Arthropoda; class Insecta; order Phasmatodea; family Timematidae; genus Timema; species Timema douglasi. The sequence goes on along the minus strand of CABEEJ010008035.1, from coordinate 24,357 downwards.
TCACTTCCAACGGTCAAAACTTAGGTACATACTTAAATGTTGACTGTGAGAAGTCAGCTGTGAGCTGTCAGTCATTACCAAAGAAACCATGGTGCTACTGTACCTAAATTATGACTGTCAGAAGTGACAGCTGCTAAACACATGTTTTTGCAGATCATATGGTTCGGCGTAGGGATACAAAATTTGGTCTGGTAACTTTTCAAAACCGTCAGCTGTCAACTGTGAGTTGTCAGTTTGCACCAAAGAAGCCATGATGCGACTGTACCTTAAACGCTTCTCTATTAATTAAACGGGGTTTAATTTAATTTTAACTAGGAAAGTCGAGCGCAAATTGTGCGAAATTTGCGTAAAAATTGTTCGAATTCTGGTTAAATATTTTGTAATTTAGTATTCTTAATACTGTATATTTACCGCATGTCATAGGTATCTTATATTACTTATCTTATCACTGATAATATTCTCGATGATGGCAATGGTGTGGAGTCTATTCTTTGTAACCATAATGCGAAGTATCACAAGACCTGCAGTTTAAAGGCTAACAAAACGGAACTGCATTGAACTCAGAAGCGAAGGGTTGCAGAAGATTCTGGTGGTGGCGTTGGAGTTTGTGGTAAAAAATAATTCATGAGGACTGGTGCTAGTGCACCTGTATCTTCAAATGAGCGTTTGTATTTCTTCTGTGGGGGTCCGCCTTCTCCTTCCCGTCTTTTGCATGATGTGTGCACTTTCAAAGCTAATGAGCGTGTGAGGGAGTGTACACACTATCTCCAAGATGGGGACCTATTGGCCAAGTGATGTGCAGGTGACTTAGTAACCATCGAGGTAAAATATCACCAGGAATGTCTGTTTAGTTTGTTTAAAACTGAGCGGTGAGCTAGAAAAGAAGCTAACAACATACAGGGCAAGTACGTATTTTTGCTCGGTCTTTCGCAGAGTTGATCACCTTTATACAATCGAGCATTGAGGATGGAAATGTGCAACCTGGGACCCTTAACTTAATTGGCACACACGCTACCGACTGTCTTGGACTTAACAGTAAATTCGGCTAGGATTCGAACCCCAACCTGATTACTAACAGCGACAGAGTGTAGTTAAAGTATAACGCCTTAGACCGAACAACCACCACTCTGGTTCACCCAAAAGAAGATTATGGCATGGTAAATTGTTGCCTTACATAAAATATATTTTCAAATATTTAACAGTCTCAGCATTTTCAACAAAATCCAGCCTATTGAACCACTTTAAGTCCTGCTATATTATTGTATATTACAACGTTGTTTAGTTAAAACTTTGTCAATAGTCTCTGATCATCGTTTTACTTAACGTTGTCTCTGACTGGCTACAGTGTTGTTTTTCACACGATTAAATCAAGCGTCAAGTTTGAATCGTTTGACAAACTCCTGAAATCCTCCGGCGCTATGCAAGAGTCATGCAGACCCCGTCACGAGGTGCATTAACTTGGAGTACCACTTTCAAATTTTGAACTTTTTTCGATACCAACGTTTGTACCAGTTTTGTACCTTTTGTATCAAAAACAATAAGTCTTGTGTCCCCATTATTTTGAGTAATTAGCATATCAAAATTGTCACTCCAAATTAAGGGGTAATCTTTATAATTTTGAACTTTTTTCAATGCCAACTTTTTGTAATAATTCTCTACCGCTTTGTGGCATAAATTTGTTTTGCAAATAATATCTCGCCAGATTAATCGAGGTTTATAAAGCATAATTTAGTTAATATACTAATTCAGGGGCGGATCCTAATCATTTTCATAGGAAGGGGTGAGGATGTCATAATTATAAATAACATAGTTACGTACAATGCTATATATCAATTTAAAGCCATTTTATAGTTTCTCATTTATATTTGAACTTATGTATGTTTTAAACAGTGATCCTCCTCTTATATTTATTAAAATCAGTTAGTTTATATTATAAACTATTTAGAGTGGCCCTCCTTCAACAATTTTTGTAAAATTGATCACTCTAGAAGCTATGTTTCTTTGCCTCAATTTAAAAATTAAATAGAGTATTTTATAGGCCTAAACCATATAAAGTGTTTCTCACCTAGAAATTTTTCAAATTTGAATGCACCTCTGAGTTATTTGGAATGATACTCACTTTAATTTTTTATGCTAATTTAGTGGCCACGTTGTTATGATAATTACCCAAAATGAATGGGGGTAAAAAATATATTTGTGGTACAAAACTACTACAAAATGTTGGCATCGAAAAAATTCAAAATTCAAAAGTATTAGCCCAGAATTAACTTTGAGTGACCACTTTGATATTCTAATCATTCAAAATGGGTGAGGGTGCAATAAATTTGTTTGTGGTACAAAACAAGTACAAAACGTTGGCATCGAAAAAAGCTAAAATTCTAATGATGTAAACACCTCTTAATTTGGAGTGGCCATTTTAATACGCTAATAGGGCTACTAAAAATGGGTGGAGGTACAAAACTTTTGTTTGTGGCATAAAACGGTACAAAACTAGTATAAAACTTTGACATAGAAATAAATTCAAAATTTGAAAGTGGTACTCCAAGCTAATGGATCTCCCCGTCACACACCCTTCTCCTCTTTCTCCAACAGACTTTCTAAGTCATTGTTGAACAGAGATGTACGATGCTCGCCAAGACCGGGCGGTGTAAGTCAAATTATCTACATCGTAAGAAAATTGGGGTAAATACCAGTTTGCTAGTGACGGGAAGGTTGGGCTTCGAATACCGGCTGGGTGGGAGGTCTACAAAGAGTGTTTTAAAACGTTTTCCACTCTACCTCAATGTGCTATTGAAAGACGCTTATTGTTAGTCATCATAACATATTATTGTTTCACAACAATAAGGCGATAGCAACAAAGAATGTATTTATCGGTGAGGTCTTCATGTCGTTAATGTTAGATTACTCAACCATACTGGGTCGGCGAAAGAATTAAAAATTACAAATATTAAACATTACAAAGAAAATTTAAATGTTTTTACAATCGTAAACAAATGCAAATATTATAAATAAAGTATTTTTGTTGTACTTTATTAATTATTTTCTTTTTCTACCATGTATGGAGAGGGTGATTGGTGTGCTCTAGTTTTAATTATTACGGTACTTAAAAAGTTAAAACCATAAACTGTGAAACTTTAGTTATTCACACTTCTCTACTGGTTGACCTGAGTGCGTGTTATTGTGAAAAGATATTAGCGCTCTCTAGCTTCTTACCTGATCACAGGATTTAAAAAGTAGTGAGACATGTATTCTTTAGAGCAGTGGTTCTCAAAAATTTTACTCTGTGACATGCTTTACATCCAAGTGAGGAAGTTGCACCACGACCCCTCTACCCTCCACTTCCCTTCCAGTGTTGTATGATTTGAATAAAAATATTTGGTTGGTTTAGTGTATTTATGTATACCTATGCATATTTTTACATTTTGTAAGGAAATTAGCCTAATAAAAATTAAAAATCATTCTAATTTAAACAGTTTTATATAAATAAATTCAACATCTGACACAACACAAAATAATCATAGCTCTTTAACATTAGCATTTATAGCCCATTTTTATAATTCATATCATGATACCATTGACTTTTGTTTTTAATTAATCACTTGTCTAATGTTTGGTGGTGTAACGTAGTTCAAGTAATGTTGATACTTTGTGTGATTGATTTGATTGTTTTAAACTTAATGTTTACTAAAACGAGGAGTAATATAAAAAAAGATAAACTCTTGGCTCTTTGGTGACCTCTAGTCTCACACGGTATCCACCCTTCATAGCCGCCACAACTTACAATACTGTTTCACACATGTAGATTTCTCCCTTAAAAATACAGTCAACATAAATGTGTTTTTCTGGAATTTGGTTAGCTCGAGTTAATAACAAATAAGTTAATGTCATAACAATTTCTCGCGCCCCCCTTTAGCAACTATTGCGCTCGCCCTTGCACCCTACACTTTGAAAACCGCTGCTTTAGACCTTGGTAAATAGTTACACCAAAGAAGACTACATGAATTTAGAAACGATTATATAAACTATTTAACTAAATAGGACAAATGCCGCCCTCTATTAACATCACAATACATCATAGCGAATGTTTTCGAACAAACCTTAGACAAAGAACATTTATTTAAAGTCATTTGGCCTAAAAGTCAGTTGGTATAAAAGTAATTTGGTCTAAAATGTATTTTTAATAAAAAAAAGTTGATGTAGTTAAGTTCAACAAAAGTCATTTAACCTAAAATTTAGTTGGCCTAAAGTCATTTGGCCTAAAAATCAGTTGGCCTAAGGTCAATTGACTTAAATTCATTTTACCTCAAGTCATTTGGCCTAAAGCTTAGGCCAAATGACTTAAGGCAAAATGACTTTAAGGCCATCTGACGGGTACTCTAAATCACTGCTGTACAAACATTTCCCCTAAGAGGTTAATGGTACAATAACATACATTCTTGGGAAACTTACTAATACTACGCTATGGCATTAGGGATTTATTGCGTTAAAACATAAGTAGTATTTATGTACAACTAAAGCTCACAAAATTGTAATTATATATTTGCTAATATCTCAAAATCTGTTGGTTTTATAAAAATATATTTCAAATAAAAGATTTTCAATTTTAATAGTGCTACAATTTTGCAATGATAAATTATTTAGTATGTCAAATGGTTGGAGAGATATGGAGATTTACGCTTCTGTAAGGTACTCTAAAATTCATTTTCATGGGAAAATGAAAGTAGCCATTTTGTTTATAATCTTAATAAACGCCTAGGTACGAATTTTAATCATAATCCTTAGTGCCAATTTTGAGATAAACGTTATTTTATCTTTTCGCCCTTTTGTAAACTAGTATTAATTTTAGGTTGGATGGCATTGTTAAAACCACTTTTTAGGGTTTGGGGGGTCATTACAAGTTGACATTCATCAACCTCTCGGGTTGGATTTTTTTTACGGCCGCAATACTTTACCTTTAGTGTTCGAAAAGTTAAAAAAATATACATATTTGCGTATAACTTAAAAGTTATTGATTTTATAAACATATGTTTCAAATAAAAGATTTGTATTATAAATAGACCTACATATTTGAAGCGATAATAAATGCTTATCTCAAAGAGTTACCGAGATATGATATAGAATATGAATTTACGCATCTAACCGGAACCCTTAAAGTCATTCTGACGAAAAAATTGAGATCAGCCATTTTTTTATGATATCGATTAATGTTTAGAAATGAAATTTAATCAAAATCATTAGAGTTGATTTTGATAAAATCGATTTTATTTCTTTTTGCTCTTTATTAAACTACTTGTAGCTCTAGGGCAATGTTTTTCAACTTTCTTGAATATGCGAACTCTTTACAAGTTAAAAAAAATTCTGGCGACCCCCTGTACGTAATAAAATTATATAAGTGATTTCAAATAAGATGTATTTGGCGCTGTTGGGCGGGTAGGGGGAAGTGAGCGCGCAGGTTGGTTGAAGTTCAACGGTCAGTGGCCGCATGGGGACATTCGTTTGTCAGTTGTTAGAGTACACCAGCGTGTACGGTCGCAATGGAGAAGTTTCTAAAAAGATCTGCCCAGCCCCCCACGTATAGTACAAGTGGCAGTAGCGGAAGCGAGTCAAAACTGAAAAAAAAAAAGACTTCATGACGACAATTATTTGAAATATGGTTTCACTGTTATGAATAATAAACCTCAATGTGTAATTTGTGGTGAAGTTCTATCATGTGAGAGCATGAAGCCATCAAAGCTTATGCGTCACCTCTCAACTAAACATAAGAATGCTGATAAACCGTTACATTTCTTCGAACAGAAGTTGAAAACCTTTAACCATCAGCAAACTACTATGATTCAGGTAATAAACTAGTATTATTTGTTGTTTAGAAATAATATTATATGAGGCCTTTTATTAGAAACCTAGTAATATCCATTTATTAAATTTAATAATTATTCAGGAAAATAAAAAATTTGCCATTCCAATAAATTCACAGTCATTAGTTGTTAAGTTTTTGAGAAATACTTAATATCATCATCTATTCGAAATTCCATACAAATCTAAAGATTAAGATTTTCAATATTACCCAAATAATTAATATAACTTTAATATCCACCTCATTTTTCATTAAATATATCTACAATAATTAAAAAATTTAATATATATTGATGTAATAGTAAAATTAATAATAAAGTTATATTTTTTAATATTATTTTAGGTATCCAAAGTCAATGAGAAAGCGTTATTAGCTAGCTACCGAGTTGCTAATGCTGGGAAGCCGCATACAATTGCCGAGAATCTTATTATGCCAGTGGATATGGTTGAGATTGTGTTAGGTAAGGCGAGGCAAACAAGCTAAAAAGCATACCACTTTCTGATAATACTATTGAACACAGAATAAACGATATGGCTGGTGACATTCGAGAACAATTAGGCGAAAAATTAAAGAAGAGCCCACATTTTGCTCTGCTGTTTGATGAGTCGACTGATGTTGCAGTTTGTGCACAATTTGTGGTATTTGTGCGCTTTGAAGCAGATGAAATTATCAATGGAGACATTTTATTTTGCAAATCACTTCCTGTGAACACTACTGGCCAGTATTTGTACGACACGTTCTTAGATAGCACTCGCGACTACGAGATTGATTGGACAAAATGTATGTCTATTTGTAGCGATGGCGCCAAAGCTATGACTGGCAATCAAAGCGGGCTCGTTGCAAAATTAATATCAATAATGCCAGATGTTTCATTGGCACACTGCTTTCTTCATCGGCAAGCTCTAGTAGCCAAGGTTTTACCTTCTGATTTGAATGCTGTACTGAAAGAGGTGATCAACGTTGTGAGCTCTATTAAAGGTAAAGCTTTGCAAACTCGACTGTTTAGAATCATTTGTGAAGACATGGGTTCACTCCATAAAAATCTCCTTTATCATAAAGTCAGATGGCTATCAAAAGCAAATGAAAAACCACGAGTTCTGGAACTAAAAGCTGAATTGATATTGTTCTTACAAGATCATAAATCTGAATATGCGAATTACTTTTGTGACCCTGTCTGGCTATTAAAATTAGCATTTCTCGCTGATACTTTTAACCACCTAAATATTTTAAACAATATCCTCCAAGGGAAAGAAGAAAATATTCTAACAGCCACGGAGAAAGTCAAAGGATTCCTCACAAAACTTCGTTTGTGGTCAACATCTTTACAAAAAATGATTTATGATTCTTTTCCTTGCGTTCAGAAGATTTTCGAAGAAATTGTAACGGACCGATCGATAATAGTAAGTTATAACATTCCTTGAACGATACAGAGCTTTCATGATTTGGAAAAAAGATTATTAAGTTACTTTACAGGACTGAACTATAACGTTGACAATCTGCATAGATGGATACAAAATCCTTTTTTTGGATATGTCAGTAAAACTGGCTGATCTGACCACGAAGATGAAAGAAAAACTTATAGATGTTGCAGTTGACGGCATGCTTAAAATGGAATCTAATTTGCAAAATATTTGGCCTAAAATGAATATTCGGAGATGGCAAGGGAAGCTTTGATATTATTAGTGCAATTCACCACTTCCTACCTATGTGAATCATCTTTCTCTTCTATGGTGAACATAAAAACTAAGAAGAGAAATATACTCCAATTAGAAAATGATTTGGTTATTTGCGTCTCAAAAATAGAACCACGATTCGACAAATTATTAAAAAATAAACAAGCACAGACTTCTCACCGAAATTATTGTTGTATCTTTAATGCAGTGTATATTGTAGAACCTATATTTAAAAATAAGCTTTTCTCTGAAATTGTTGTATTTTCATTGTAGTGTAGGACCTACACTTGCTTTTTATTTTACCTGGCTTGCAACCGCTACTCTCCCATCAATCCTTTGTGCCCCCCCCTGGGGTCATGACCCACAGGTTAAAAAACCCTGCTCTAAGTTTAATCAGACACAGAGATAGACGGCATTTCAAAAACCACTTTTTAGGGCTCGGGGGGTTATGAAACTTTGACATCCATTAACATCTCGGGTTGGATATTTTTGGCGGTCGCAATACTTTACCTTAAGTTTTCAAAAAGTTAAATATATATAGAGCTTATGTATACCTTGTCTGTGACCAAGGTTTATTTCACACACTGTTTTCGTACCACTCAAAGAGTTCTAAACGTCAGATAGACTAAGAACCAAACCAGTGAGTCAAAGGTCAGTGTATGACGTTCTGTCACAACACATCAGTAAAAGTCAAGGGTATAGATCGTATATACCACAGTCTAACGACTTTGCCTACTTGGAGATTTCGAAGCTATTTTTTGAAGTGGGTTGCATCTTAGCTTAACGCACCTAATCAATCTAAAGCCCTATCACACTTAGACACCAATGTACGAAATAGAAATAGAGGGAATAAAAAGAGTAGTTAACCCTTTAAGGCCTCTTGTTTAACTGATAACACTTCCCCTCTTCCTCTGACGACTATACACACTTGCTAATTATTTGCACCCTAAGCATTGACATGTTTTTTAAAATTACCTTTGTCTGGTTTCATAATCTATAGCCTATAAACATTTGTTACCGTGGACATTTTTTTATCTACAACCTGGCAAAAATATTGCTTTAGGCCATGTTTGTGACTTCAAAAAATAGTCTAAGTTGTAGAGGATTTATAAAAAAACATGTTTACAAGAAACTACTTCAAGATAAAAATAATAATTTTGTGACATGGTGGAAGTATTTTGATTTATTTAAGAATGTATTGTTTTTATTTTAATGTTATATCTTTAAAACTCACAGGGTTACCTGGTGGTCTAGGGGTAAGGTGTCAGGCCTCTGTGCTGGAGGCCCGGGATTCAATCCTCAGTCCCAACACAGATTTATCTGATTGCCAAACCCTTCCTTCACCTCTGACAAGGCGTGTATTAATCACAACTTGTGAATGTGTGGAATGCCAAGCCTCCACCGTGGTTCGGATCCCACGTTAAACTGTAGGTCCTCCATTTAATCTCACAATCACACTACCATTACCCATTAGCGTAAGTGCGTATAACTCAAACGGGTAGTAAGATGTGGTGCTAATAATTATAATAATATTAATTTAAAATTCACCGAATAAAACATAAATTCATCATAGGAAGTCCTATCTTGACCCGCAGTGACGTCACAGGTAGGCATCGTTCATAAAATAAAACACAAGCTATCACAGCTTTTTTTAAGCGCTGCGTTTTACTACTCTTTCAGACTATATGCTTACGTACAAATTATGCTAATGGTTTTAAGGACTAGGAAGTTTATATTTATGGAAAGTGTACCCGTAATTGCGTGGATGGAGAGTGTATAGCCATTTTGTAAAAACCGCTCTCAGTACACCCGACCGAGATTCGATCCTTGTCTCCCCGTTAACGCAGTCTAGTTTAATACGAGCATAGCATCCTCCCTCTCTTTATTGTCGTCAGATATCTTATTTTGCAAGTTCAAATTATTGTTTTGTTTATACCCATCGCGTCTCACTACCCGTTTGGAATGTACGCATCTATATCAATTGCGTTAGTGGGGTTGGGATAGGGAAGGTAGAATTAAACAGAAATGTATCCGCATGTATATGAAAGGGTCGTGGAGAACTGTTTGAAAAAAACCTCAGTACATCAAGCTTTGATTCCAACCCCAACCTCACTGTCACCGATAAACTAGACTAAATGAAATTACCATTTATACCACGTCCCCTCCAGTGGGTGTGTGTCGGCCTCGCCTATAATCAAACCTGGTGTCCTTAGTTCAGTAGATAAACGTGCTACCTACTGAGCTAAGGAGTCAGGCTTTATTAAATTTAAGTTATACTCATATTCTTGATTTATTCAAGCAAATAATGTATAACAGGCACCGGTGTGCACGCGGGACAGAAGCATTAGTATCGTCTTGTCCTGTATACCATTGATAGGCAGGTTGAGGTTCGAACCCTGTTTGAATGTTTTGAATTTTTTTATTATTTTTACTATGCATGATTTGTCACTCTCCCTCCATGAAAATGCGTCTACACATCCTTTAAATTCTACCTTCCTCATTCTTACTTTTTATTTGTGTAAATATACGGATATCCCGGACGGGTAGTAATACAAGGGGTTCGTAGTAAAAATAAGTAAACATGGTATTTCAACACTCTCCTTTCAGTCCAATGACGATACAGATCCCCTTAATTACCCTAATAAACTATTATTCTGTTTTATTGAGCCATTAATAACACCGAGTCAAAATGTATCAATAAATAAATATCATTTTACAAAACAAGTTTGTTTGCAAAAAATAATAACTGTCGTTTTCAACCAGTGTGATATGTTATGTTACGCCCACAGATAGAATGTGTTTCACTGTTTGCCAAGTATAAATATCTATGTTCATGGAACAGAACGTTTCAGAGGCGAAGCTTTATTTAAAATAGCAATAAGCTGTTTCAAAAAACTACAATAATCTGCCTTATCGCCAATGGTCGGTTGGGACCTTAAATAATGTTCGAGTGGTGCAAGACGTTGGGCTCGAATTTTACACCCTTAGGGAGAGATCCCATAACCCCTTATGCTGGTGTGGGTGCATTTTGTTTCAGATAACACGTTAGTAGTGTTCTCGGCGTTTGGGAACCCCAAATACGCTCAACGGATTCAAACACCTTTCACATAAATCCTCTTATCACCCGCCCCGAGCATCCTTGTGCGACAACATGTGACGCGGTCACCTTGACCATGACCACATCCTTGTTACTACCTACATCTTCAAGACATGTTGATTGCTAATAATTGTCGATTATCGATGTTTGACTATCAGTGCAAGGAGCGGTGGGCGTTGGAGTTTAAAATCCTGTACTCGACACCTTCAGCCCCTCACAGACATGTTGATTGCTAATTGATGATTGAGCGCCTGAAAAATCACCTCCGACCGAGATTCGAACCCAGACATGTTGATTGCTAATTAATTATACACCTTCAAGACATGTTGATTGCTAATTGATGATTGAGAATGTTTGTAGCTTAGACAGTGAATAAAACACAGATAATCGTGTATACGTTTTTCCACGGCTCAAAACGCCCTCAAACCCTGAATAAAACACAAATAATATTTCCGCCCCCCTCCCGTTGAGCAGCTATCAAATCCTGGGAACCCCCAGTTCCCCTGCCTAGTCTAAACACTCACATCCTCTCATCGATTATTGATGATTGCTAATTGATTATCGATGAATGATTATTTAGAGACCTCCCCTGGCATGACCAGATTAGGGGCGTTGGAGTTTATAGCCCTGTCCTCGACAGCTTACCTGGTGGCTCGTGGCCCCCAGACATATTTATTGCTAATTGATTATTGCTATTTCACATAATCATTGCTCTTAACGACCACATCCTTGTGGTATAACAACATGACCTTGAACATGCCCATGCCTGCCGATTAGGGGCGAAAATGCGTGTAAACATCCTTGTCCTAAACTTCCCCCACCGCATCCCAGACCAAGCCTCAAAACATGTTGATTTATAATTGATGATTAATTGCCGATTATCGATGATTGAGAAGGTTTATAGCGTAGACTTCCCGCCCCCCTTCCCTAAAGCCGTGTCGAGTTGCTAAACATCCTTGGAGGGACTATAGAATATAGAGAAACATCTCTGGCGAAAATTTAAAATATGTTATCTTACAATGTTGTTGTCACAAAGCTCTGTCCTGTTGGTTTTCCCCCATCTCCCCGGTCATTGATGATTGCTTCCATTAGCTAGTCGAAGATAGCAGGACAAAAACAAGATGGAATAACAAAGCAATTAACAACTAGACTAGGGGTACAAATTAAATTTCTATACACTGTTCGTCAAAAGATAATCTATAGTACAGGTATCTGAACGGGATATGAAACCTGGTCCTCTGATCAAATAAATATTATTAGAACTGCGTCTTATACCATGCGGGTTATACGCTAATGTGTGAGATGAAATGGAGGACCTACATTTTAACGTGGAATCCGGACAACGGTAGAGGCGTAATCAAATAAGTAGTTATTGCATAACCTTGAAGAATAGTGGAATAACAAAGTGAGAGAGTATAAATAGGCATCAAAATCATCACAGTCAGTCATTTTAATTTTTGCTTACAACCTATAATCATCAAGATGAGTTTTGACGCGCTGGAAGATGGGTTAAATTCAGGTATGTTTTAAAGCGTTTTGCATGTTTAAATAGGTAGCAATTTTACTTATTGCATCTTTGCTGTACAGAGGTGTTTGCTCTTTTTAGAAGACACAACATCGGCGCCTGCAGCCACGTTGGCTCCCGATAGTCCAGATCTTTTGGAGCTTTTTACAGAGGATGAGATTTGCTTGGCTAAAATCGGCTGTTCCACGGGTAATTAGAGGCCCGCGATATATTTTGGCAGTGTTTAATTGTTTTTACCCCCACCATGATAGTAGTTAATATGTATTTATTTAATTTCAGATTATTGGGGGGAGGGGAGCGTGGCACAGCCCCCGGAGGCCGAGGGGTCGTCAGATGGTGTGCGAGCGCAGCCCCCTGAGATCGACGACTCGCTTGGGTCTCAACCACCGTCGGGGGATATAACGAGCTGTTAGATCGCCTAATATGTCCCCCGGAGACCCAAGATGGTGTGCAAGCACCGCTAGGGTCTTAAGCACTCGTCACGGCCGTCATCCCTGAAGGGTATAGCGATGTTTTGGCAAAACTCGAGCTGATAGATCGCCTAATATGTGAGTGTAGACAGTTTATTTTCGCTACAGACAGAAAAATATGATTGTCGTTTGCAATGTAAGCTTAACTCGTTCGATAGCATTTATATTGGTACTCGGTTCAATTCTCTATACGGTTAATTATCAATCAGCGTCAGGGTTTGTGATTGATTGGTCGCTTGTACAGGGTTCATTTCCCGACGCGGTCAAAAAAATGTTTATTTGGTTAATTATAAGCCTAGAACATTAACTTAAACAAATGGTTCAGATTGTAATTGATATCAAATATATTGCTGAAACATTAACCTAAACGAATTTAAAGTACTATTAGCAATAATATATTCTTGAGATGAATTATACAATTAACTCTATCAGAAAGTTAACTTAAACAGAACTGTTCAGATTGTAATAGCTATCAAACACATTACTGAAACATTAACCTAAACGAACTGAAATGTACTATTATTATTAATATATTTCATAAGTTAATTTTAATCTTATATTCTTGAGATGAATTATACAATTAGCTCTATCAGAACGTTAACTTGAACAAAACTGTTCAGACTGTAATAGCTATTAAACACATTACTGAAACATTAACCTAAATGAACTGAAAGTACTATTAGCAATCATATATTTCATAAGTTAATTTTAATCTTATTTCGAACTGTCATCCAGGTAAAAACCTATCGTGAATTGAATATATACTATAGCCACAGGTTTGTGTACTCTCTCTTTCTCCCAAACCACCGTTATTTCGCCAGCATACCAAAAACTCTTGTCAGCTGTTCGTTTCGAGAAAGATTTCATGTGTTGTAAACATGTTCACTTTCGGAATAACAGATGGCGTTTGCGTACAGCTTAGAGCAGGGAAATATATATATGCATAATAAATAGCAGGGGAAAATATATTGTTGCTTTAACCGATTAATAAAATAAAGAGAGAAACATCCTACCTAATTTAGCACCACGTCTTACTACCCGTTCGATGTATACGCTTAAAAACCCAAATGAGACAGTGGGGGAGTCACTGGTCAGATTCCCTGGCATAAGCGAAAATTCGGGTTTAACCTTTCATGGGATGCACCGAGACATGTGATATGCAATACAAATAATTCTAGGAGAGTTTACAAACAATGAGTAAGTTACTGTAATATTCAGTAAATTTAAAATAATTATAGGAGAGTTTACAAATAATCTTACTAATATTATAAATGTGAAAGTTTGTGTGTTTGAATGTTTGTTACTTAATCACGCCAAAACTGCTGAACGGATTTAAATGAAACCTTGTACGTTGGTAGAGTATGTCCTGTAATAACATATAGGACTAGTCCCAACCTTTGATTTTAAATAATAATAAAAATATGATTATAAGGCGATCGAAATAATGTTATTTAATAATTTGTGATTTAATACATTGTAATTAAAGTAAATAGTAATTAGTGTGACGTAGTTTAATGCTAATAAATAATAAATATGATGTGTTTTTAGCTACGTAGTTAAAAAAATATTTCATTTATTTATTTATCTTACTAATTATGAAGATATACATTTAAAAAAATATTTATAATTGATAACTTAAATAATAGATATTTCTTTTATTTCGAAATATTTAAAAGTTAAATTTAAAATATGGCAAAATTCTTTACAGCTAGAACTTAGAAAAATGCATATATATATTTTTTTTTAAGTTTTATTTATGACCAAAACAGTTTAGTTAAAAACATTATTTATCAATTATTGCGGGTGAAGACGCGACGGGTAAAAGCTAGTATTATATAAATTATAGTAAGGCTTTCTTTAACAACTTGATGAATATGATATACAGCTAATAATCTAAACAGTCAGAGTCACATATTCATACGTCAAGCCATGTGATCTGAAATACAGATAAAAGTTCTGCCAGAATCCCGTATTCGTACGTCAAGTCAGGGAGGGTTGTGACGATCCCGGGTTCGATTCCCAGACATAGGTGAAAATGTGGATATAACCTTTCATGGGCTGTATTTTGTAGATGTTCTATGGATCAAGTGTACTTACTACTAACATGTTATATTTTGTGGTATCAATTTAACGCATATGTTATAGTTGAAATGGATGGTGAAAATGGCGGCACACTGATACCCATCGCAGCGACATCGCCTCCGCGCCAGGGAGACGGTGTTTGAGCTATGAGGCAGACGAGGATCCTCCCGCGACCCGTGGCCGGCAGGTTTTCGTAAACAAGTAGTGGCCCTGTAAATCAGGTAGGCGGAGCGTTGCCGCAAGGCATCCCTCTCCGATTATTAGAGGAGATAACAAAACTATTGAGGCGTTTCTTTTATACCGGTAGAGAAGCTACCGTACATCTTGGTGCTCCGGCTATCGATCGTGACGCATTAAGCTGGCTTTAAGAGCAAATTACTGTTTTGCTCAATTGGCTGCAGGACCACGGTGTCAGTGCCGATGACCATATCGGCTTACTTTTGAACAGTACGGACTCAACTTTGAACCCTGTATGTCTTATTTAGGCGATCAGACCAGTTAGACACTCGATCCGTGCTCGATAACGTAAGTCGCGTGTTACAGAGTAAAAGTTTGTTTATGAGTACGGCACCACTCTACGTTAAACTCAACCATTTTAAGGAGCCTCACGGGAATGGTAGAAGTTAGTGTGTTAAACTATTCCCCCCTAGCACATATAGCCGTAATAATAAATTAATCACTACGATTCAAAATAGCTACACACTTTGCCTTAACCGTGCTTTGGTCGTCGCCAGGGCTATATGTGACGTTAAAAAGAACCAGGATGCATGGACGTGAACACCGTTAAACAAATCAAAATGGGTCGTTTCATTCAAAAACTCAAAGCAGAAGATTTATGGCGTGATGCCCGTGTGAATATTTTGAAAGGCGATGGGCTAACTGAACTGAAACCATTTCAAACAAAATCACGGTGATCAGGGAACTTCGGGGGAGACAGGTCCTATATGAGGGGCTTACTCCTCCCGAAACTTCCTTTAAGGGCCACCTTGATTTGTATTTTCACGTCGACAAGCAACACCATTTTGTTGTCATAACATCGTTGACAGCCGCGTTTAAGTGCTCGTACTTTTTCCGCAAGTGCTGTGTCTCGTTTGGTCATAAGAACGAGCACAAGTAAGAGTCCACGTGAAAAAAGTGCTACGCTAAAACGGTTTGTAGCGGAGACCTATCTGTGGTCTGTAAAGACTGCGGGCGATGGTTCACAAACCAGATGTGTTTTGATAACCATAAACGTCCCGGTTTTTGCAGAGGTCACATGCCGGTCTGTGATGTCAAAAAGGTTTGCGAGGTATGCGGGCAATTTTTCAGTTTGGAAAAGTCAAATTATTCACACAAGTGTTATGAGACTTTTTGTATAGTATGCGAGACCCATTGTCCTTTTGGCCATTTCTGTTATATGAAGAAGGCCCCATCCAAGCCGACACTGGAAAAGAGTAATTTCATGTTTGTATCTTATGATTTTTAATGCAGACAAGAAACGCTTCTTCAAGGTGCGACAGGCACGTACTTGCACGAACCTAACCTATGTTTCGTGCAGACGTGTTGCAAGGCCTGCATTCATATAGATGCAAATGATTATCGTTTCGCTGAATGCGGGGGCGATAGGACTCGCATATTCAGGGGTGATACCACAATGGCCCAATTTTTTGAATTTCTTGAGCAGATTAAAGTGTCAAACGTTAAAGATATCACCCTCCTAGGCCACAATGAAAAATACTATGATGGGAATTTCATTTTAAAATACATGATGGAGGTGAAAAAATGGACTCCAGATCTAATAATGAACGGTGAAAAAAACATGTCCATGCGTTACGGCGCACTCCACTTTATTGACTAGCTGAAATTTCTCCCGATGTCGTTGTCGAAGTTGCCAAAAACTTTCGGCTTGGACGAGTCTTTGGCCAAGGGACATTTCCCCCATTTTTTCAATAAAAAAGAAAACGCGGGGTATAGGGGTCCCTTGCCGCCAAAGGGGGACTACGGCGTTGGTGAGATGTCTGCCGAGGGAAAGGAGCACTCTGAGAAGTGGTATGACGCGTTGGTCAAAGAAAATTATATCTTTGATTTTAAACGAGAGCTGGAGCTGTATTGTATGAAAGACGTAGAGATCCTGCGGAAGGCCTGCCTGAAGTTTAGAGACATGATCGTGGAAAAAGCAAAGGTGGATACTTTCAGAGAGGCGTGTACGATAGCAGGAGCAGCCATTTGTATTTACCTCTGAAGTCATCTTATGGAGAATACCGTCGGTATCATCCATAGCGGTGGCTATCGGTGCGCAGACCAACAGTCGCACGTCACCGTACAATGGCACTACTAGGAGGCCCATCAACGTGGTGTCTTTATTCTTCATGCGGGTAACGG
The DNA here is from genome assembly GCA_901482245.1 of Timema douglasi. Taxonomy (NCBI): domain Eukaryota; kingdom Metazoa; phylum Arthropoda; class Insecta; order Phasmatodea; family Timematidae; genus Timema; species Timema douglasi. Next base: position 7,295 of record CABEEJ010008035.1, on the reverse strand, counting down.
CCACGAGGAATATGTGTTAGGGCGACGTGTAGACGGTGTTGTTAAAGCTGGAGATAACACCACCATCTTTCAGTTCTGGGGTTGTTATTGACACGGGTGCCCTCTCTGCTACCCTGACAGGACCACCCCTATCAAAAACAGCCACCACGAGACCATGGAGACGCACTATGAGGCGGCCATGGCTTGTTTGGAAAAATTTAAGAACGCTAGCTAGACGGTCGTATAGATGTGGGAGTGTATGTTTAATACGATGAAATTCACAGACAAGGACTTGAAGCAATTTGTACTCTGGCACGAGGTGTATACCAAGGAGCCCATAAACCCCAGGGATACATTCTTTGGCTGGCGTACAAAATGCACCAAACTCTTCCACGAAGCAGACCTTGAGAAGATTAAGTACTTGGATGTGTGTTCGTTGTATCCTTACGTTTGCAAGTACAAAAAATACCCCGTCGGCCACTCCAAAGTTCACTTGGATTAAAATTTTCCATCTATAGGTAAAGTAGAAGGCATAGCAAAAGTTACAGTGACGGCTCCGTGGGATTTATTCATGCCCGTATTGCCAATACGGATGCACAAGTTAATTTTCATCTTTTGCAGGAAATGCAGGAAGGAGAAAACCAAGGCGCGTGCCAGAACAGCGACAAAAAAGATCGCTGGTTGACAGGCGTCTGGGTGATTGATGAGATCCGGAAAGCCGTTGAGAAAGGCTATACCGTTGAAGAAGTACACGAAGTGTGGGAGTACAATGTATCTGTTTACGATCGTCAGACACGTTATGGTGGTCTGTTTCACGGGTACATTGATATTTTTTTGAAAATCAAACTAGAAGCCAGCGGATGGCCAGTGTGGTGCACCTCAAAAGAGGAAAAGTTAGCATATATTCAAAATTATGAGGAAAGGGAGGGGGTAAATCTCGATTTCGACTCAGTTTGTAAAAACCCCGGTCTTCGCACACTGGCTAAACTATTTTTAAATTCGCTATGGGGAAAGATTGGGCAAAGAGACGATTTACCACACGTAGCCGGACTATCAGGGCAACCACAACTACCTAACGGATCCGTACATCACCGTGGACAGCGTCATAGACGTTAATGATTAGGTTATGTTGCTCAATTACAAGGATGCCCGTGACGCGTTGCGCCCTAAACCTAACACGAGTGTGGTGGTAGCGTGCTACACGACTGCTTAGGCTAGGTTACACTTATACAGCATCCTAGAACAATTGGGGGACCGGGTTTTGTATCATGACACAGATAACGTTCTATTTACAGAACGCCCCGGCGATTGGAGTCCACCGACCGGAGACTTTTTAGGTGACCTCACCGACGAACATCAGGATTACGGTCCGGGGATCTACATTAGCGCCTTTGTATTTGGCGGTCCCAAGAATTACGCGTACCGAGTTTGTGTCGGTGGTGACGCTGTCAAAACAAAAACTGTGTTCAAGGTTCGCGGGATCACGATAAACTTCGGCAACCGGAACGACGTTAATTTTGACGTTTTGAAAGCGATGGTCACCGAACAGGCTGCGGAAAGGTACATACAGATACTGCACAAAATTGTACGAAAAGGTCTTGCAACTGTATGTATCGTTTCGCAGAGTAAAGTCTACCGGCTGGTGTACACCATACGTCGTATAATTGATGATTATAGCACTCTGCCGTTTGGACATCAGAGTCCTTTTAAACGCGCTCACCACGATTAAAAAAGGTGATCATTTAGACGGGCTGAATAATCACCTTTCACTCTAGACAGTTCCCACCGACATACCACTCTTCAAAGATTTATTTTATGCACCCAGGATATATTTTATTTAGCTGCCAGTACCATCATCCACTTACCTGATTATTTTTTCTAGTCAAATATTTATTTTACTGTACATATCAAATCATCTTTAGTATAGAGGCCACTATGTAAATATATATTTTTTTATTGTAAATAAATATTGTAAAAATTGTTATGTTTGTGNACTCTCTCTCTCCTTCTCCGTCTCAAACATTATGGGTAACAATGTTGCCATCTCCAACATATTCTAGGGAAGTTTTACAGTACCTAAGCAGGGCACTGCCTGTATACTTGTTTGAACATCAACTCTCCCTCCATGCAGATGCGGGTACTCTATTTTGCATCTGTTTAGGTGAACTAGACACCTGATAACACATTTTAAAAACTAGATAGGTTGGAGTTCGAACACTGGCCTATCAAGCTGGGACTATTTTCCACCTCTCCTTCCAGAATACAGTGTGTGGCTTAGGTGAACAAATGGTGCAATCAACAATTCTGAGAGGATCATGTGACCATTATTATTATAACACGCAATAGTATAGTCTAATTCCAATTCTTTTGTATTGCATAACGTTAAAATATTAAACACCTTCCTGGTTGGCGGAGATCGGGGTTCAAACATTTCCACAGCCAAAGGCTATTTACGACTCTAGCTCAACGCAAACGTGGGTACACTATCACAATATATTGAATTCCTTGTGGCTTAGAACTAGACACCCTTTTAATCGTATAGATAGATAGCTGATGACTAATTTTAAAAACTAGATAGGTTGGAGTTCGAACACAGAGGCTATTTCCAACTCTCCCTCCACGCAAATGCGGCTACGATTACCTCTCGATATCCCATTTATTAAATGTGTACGTACTATCACAAGATATAGAATACAGTGGGGATAGCTAGCTGATGACTAATTTTTAAAACTAGATAGGTTGGAGTTCGAGCACTGAGGCTATTTCCAATTCTCGCTTCACGCAAATGCGGCTACACTATCACAAGATATTGAATACCGTATGTGAACTTGTCACCTTACCTTAAATATTATTTAGGTGTTTGTCAGGATCAGCGGGGTTGTGGGGGAAGGGTTGAAGGGGGGAAGACCGAGCGCCGATCAATCATCGATAATCAATTAGCAATCATCGATATCTCTGGGGGGATGATGTGATTGTTTAGACTCGGCAGGGGAACTGGGGATTCCGAGGGTTTGATAGCTGCTCAACGGGAGGGTCCTGAAATATTATCTGTGTTTTATTCAGACGACAGGGTCTGATTTCCCGTTCAGATACTTGTGCTCTGTGTTTGATAAATAAACGACTCATCGGGACCATTAAGCGGGGGGACGCGACAACAACATTGGGAACGAGGATTTGAGTGTTTAGATTCGGCAGGGGAACTGGGGTTCTCAAACACCGCCCACACAAGGATGTTTACAGGAATGTTCAAGGGATCGCATCACATGTAGGATGTTAAGAAGTCTTCGCCAAGGGTGTTGTTCTAGATTTATAGTCCTCGCCAGGGTTGTTACATAGAAATCATCAATTATCAATTAGCAATTATCAATTAGCAATCATCGATTAGCAATCAACATGTCTGGAGGGCTGGGGGAAGGATTGTAGGCGAGAAAGTGTTTTGGGACGGGCTGTAGGGGAAGGGTTGAAGCGGGAGAAAGTGTTTTGACCCGGGATGTGGAAGGGTATTTATATTTGTAATATCTGTGTTTTATTCACTGTCTAAGCTAGAAACCTTCTCAATCATCTATAATCGACAATTAACTAGCAATTATCAATTAGCAATCATCAATTAGCAATCAATATAATATAATATTTAGCACCGCGTCTTACTACCCATTCGGGTTATACGCTTTAAGTACTAACTACTCTAATGGATTAGGAATTGGGGAGGTTTAATTAGAGGAAGTGAACCCGCATTTGCGTGGAGGGAGAGTGGAAAAACCATTTAGGAAAAACCATCCCCAGTTCACCCGACCGAGATTCTAGCCTCGATCTACCCGTCCTCAGCGGTCGAGCTCAACACGACAAGCGCGTTAGCCAACTACGCCACCAAGGCTGGTTCAATTAGCAATAAACATGTCTTGAAGGTATAGGTAGTAAAAAGGATGTGGTCATAGTCAAGGTGACCACGTCACATATTGTCACACAAGGATGCTCGGGGCGGGTGATAGAGGATTTATGTGAAAAGTGTTTGGATCCGTTGAGCGGATGCCGGGTTCCCAAACGCCGAGAACACTACTCACGTTCGTCCCTGCTTCTTATGTTTTGCCATCATAGGGAATAGTGCATGCATTTAGTTTTAGTAAAACCTCTCATTATATTTGTTGTATGTTAAACAAAAAATATTATCTATGTATTTTTTCTGTCAATAATAATAAGGTCGTGTCTGGAATAAATAGTATGTAGCTCAGATTAAGGAAATATCAACCAGTACTAGGGTACCGTTGCCCAGGGGACACTTGAATGTCCTAATTGTACATCCTTTTTCGTTGAAGCTCTTTCCATGCATTGGCGCCGACGTTAGATAATTTTTGGGAGGGTCATGATTAACTGGTAACTGGCAGCGTTTTGGAATGTGAACTCTACCACCACTCCTTAATCTTAATTCTAATCACATATTCATCCATTGTTCCAAGAATTTGCGAATTATAATAAACGAATTATAAATACACGTACTGATAATTTATTTATGCTATTAATCACGACACAACAACGACACATCTGAAAACTGACTGACCCGGACACTGCACGACATAGACAATAGAAGATAAAATAAGTTTTAAAGGATCATAGTGGGAATTTTAACAGTTAATTCAGTGCTCGTGGTGGTTGTTAAACTAATACTATCGAGTATCGACTGCTGAGTCGATACCGCGATATTACTCAATAGCAGCTTTCGATTTCGGGCACATCGAGATTGTGCTTCTCACAAACGTACATTACAGCTATCTATGTGCGAACCGGGCAGCGGAGAAGTTTGTAGCTACTTATAAGCAGTGGAGAAGCGTGATAATAATTTTTGAGTAAGCTGAGTCATGAACACTCATAAAGGGGCACACTTTACGATGTCAAAAATGGGAATTTTTGAAGTTATATAATATACTAGCGGTTACCTGTCACGGCTTCGCCCACAATAATTGATAACATCTTTTAATTTTTAACTAAACTGTTTGGGTCATAAATTAAACTTTATTTTTTTCAAATATCTATGCGTCTTTCTCAGTTCTATATGTAGATAATTTTGCCGTATGAACCTATCTTTACTTAAACATTTTATTTTTCACTTATAAATATTTCGTAGTAAAAGAAATATGTATTATTTAAATGATCAATTATTAATTATACGCACTTAGCTAATGTGTATTGGTAGAGTGATTGTGAGATGAAATGGAGGACCTACAGTTTAACGTAGGATCCGAACCACGGTGGAGGCATGAAATTCCACACATTCACAAATTGTGATAAATACACTTCTTGTCAGAGGTAAAGGAAGGGTTTGGTAATCAGATAAATCTGTGCTGGTGTGACACCTTTGAGGTTCGGGGAAGCGTGCCTTAAATTATAGCCAAGGAGTCACAAGAGAAAAACATTATTATTTTTTTATTTGTGTATATATCCCAATATTGAAGTAAAGGCCGTACAACTATCTACTTTTATTTTCCTTTACAATAGTGTTACAATAGGATACAGAATTGTCACATTGTAGTATTGCTATTCTGTTTAATATGGCTCATTTGATCCTCCATCCAGTCTTGCAGGAATTCTACCTCTTCTTGGTAGATCTGGCGAATTGAAGCCACACTTCTCGGTCATCTGAGTACAGTGGTTCCAAGGTTTGTCAAAAAATGAATCACTTCTAATTGATTCTAGAACTGTAACAGTGATCTGAACCATATCAGTACCAATGGCATAGTTGACATCATTTGGTTGGAGTACATTCAACAAAATATCACATTGTGATAGAATTCTACTGAGTAGTAAAATATAAAATCATAATGGATTAACTGGCTTCTCGTTCATGAGTAGAATCATTCCCTGAAATGTCAGTCAATTATGCAATTGTGTTTTTAAAGTTATCTAGTAGAGGCCGAAAGGCTTCTACTCTGCAGTATCATTTTGTATCACTGAGTTATTTTAATGTTTTTGTACCACCAAATAAATTTTGAAAACTTTTATGTAGATCTTCAAATCTACGTGTTTCTTCGTACATTCCTCAATTAGGTTACATAGACTTTGGAGGATAAAAAAATTTGTTCCTATTAGCCTTCACTCCTGTTCAACAACTAATAATACATAAATTCAATGTGTGGGCATGCTAGTGTATATACATAGACATTTAATTTTCTTCGAGCAATCTAGCTGTGACTCTTTTGTATTTCCCACGCATATTTGCAGTGCCATCATAGCATTGAGTGCGCATGTTTCCTATACCAAGGCCTAAGGAAATCTAAATAGATTTTAGAAAAGCAGCTAGTGTTTCTCCATAAATATCTTCAGCTCTATAGAAACCTAAAAATGATTCGTTTACTTGAAGATTATCCTCCACATATCTTGTGACACCTTTGAGGTTCGGGGAAGCGTGCCTTAAATGATAGCCAAGGAGTCACAAGAGAAATTTTTTAAATTTGTAAATCATGCTCTTGTAGTATTCTTGGTTTAGAAAGCAATAATAATAATAATAATAATAAGGTAACAAATAATTATTTGAGGAGTATGATATTTTAACATATAAGTAGTAATGCAGCCTACAAAATACATCATTTATTTGTTCTTGAAATTAACTTGGAAGGAGTAATAACTGTTGGCTTACTGAAAAACATAAATGTTTAGAAGATGTATGAATGTTAACTGCATTAGAAACTTTCAGTATTTTGCTATAGCATGACTTGATGTATTGAATAATGTGTTCCAACCCTCCTTTTAGACAAGCGCCATTTAAATATTTTACTATATACGCGGACATTCACGGCCAGCCAGCACACACAAAACTAACTATTTGTTAATATGTTTGAGTGCCAGGAAAACTTCACGGTTTCTTAGGTAACCTTCATATAGTATACCTTAAATCAATAGGACAAAGAAAGAGTGTTTAAAGCAATTTTTGAGGGTAGGTTGGTTTTTTTTAGCACCGCGTCTTACTACCCGTTTTGGTAATACACCTAAGTACTAATTACTCTAATGGGCTAGAACTTGGGAAGGTTGAAGTTAGAGGAAGGGAACCAGCATTTGCATGGAGGGAGAGTGTAAAACCACATAGGAAAAACTACACGAGTTCACCCGAGCGATATTAGAAACTCGATCTCCACATCCTTTTCAGTCGAGCTAAGCAGTAAACTAGCGCTTTAGCTAACTACGCCACCGGGGCGGGGTTGAGAGTTGTTGATAATCTCAGTTTGGTAAAAACATTATTGATTGAACTTAAAAAAGAAAGCCCCGAGTTAATAATAGATTATAAACCAGTGTGATATCTGCTCGAAACACTCACAAAATAAAATATT
>CABEEJ010008034.1:0-26353 GCA_901482245.1 Timema douglasi | reverse complement strand
TTGGCGTAGTGATATATTAGGGATTACTTCTAGTAACATTTCGAGCTGTCATTCAGGTAAACTTAGCTCGTGAATGCCTTATACGTCCCATCCCCATATCCAGTGATTTTGGAGGCTCCTGATATAATAAGTTACGCTCTCAATAGACTGGACTGCCGATGACGGGGAGATTGGGGTTGAATCCCGATCGGGGGTACTGAAAGTGGTTTTTACTAAATGATATACCTCTCTCTCGCCACGAAAATGCAGCTACACTTCCTCTAAATCCAAAACACACTTAAGAAAAGCTTTGGTGTTAAACTTTACAGCAACATCTTTAATGTGACCCGAATCTGTCATATCTGCATATTTATACTGTTGGGGCAGGGATGCGTATGATATAACTTACAATAAATTTACTCGCATCTACGCGGTGAGATAGTTTGGAAACATTTAAGAAAAATTACCCTGAATACATCCGGCCAGGATCCGAACCCTGAACTCCCTATCACCGGCAGACCAGTCTCTTGCGAGAGTCACGCCTCAGGCCATTCGACCACAGATGTGGGCTTATAGTGTTGTTTTTTATTATCTGTGAATGAAGCTCAAATGAACACGTGTCCTAAATATTCGCACAGGTCATATCTCGGAGTGGACTAATTCACACTTGATATCAATCTATATCTCTTTCCCTCCCCCAACACCACCCTAACGCCCACCTTCACCAATCTCGTTCTCTCTCTACCCTCCCCCCCTCGCCGCACCTACTTACCCAGCTGATTACGCAAATGTTGCACATTGATTTGTAATGCAATGAAATATTTGATTAGATGTTAGACTACTAGTCACACGCCCAAGAGCCTAGGTCACAGACAATAATATACCCAGACACTCAACATCCAGGTTAAAATGGTTGCGCTCCCTTTGCCAGCTTGAGTCCTTCGACACTAGGATCGCTGCAGTTAGTCCTATCATCACTCAGCAGTGACACTAGCGAAGCCCAGTGTTGAAGGACTCAAGCTGGAAAAGGGAGCGCAGCGAAACCACCGTAAGGTTGAGAGTCTGTTTCTTACTTGTATGTGGCCTAGGTCTAGGTACCAGGGTAAAGGCTTCAACCTCGTCTTGATTGATTTGCTGGCGATGGTGAGGTTGGGGCTCGATTCCCGGCTGCGAATCCTTAGGGGTTATTTCCTTATATGGTATCTCAAAATCCTCCTTTCAAATTCGGATACATTTATGATACATTCTACCGTCCTTATCCCTGCACCATTAAACTGGATATCAACTCTGAGGTAACTGCATGGTTATTATTGTATTTATTGGAAAGAGTGTCGCCATTCTCTTGATTTCGTGTGGTCTTCTCTAAAGGTGGGTATGTTAGGGATGCGAGCTAAGGTAACTTTTTGTTTTGCTAAAATAAATCAAATATCTCTTCAGTAGAAACATAGAGGTTAATTTTCTTCCCACGATAATAGCATCAGTTGTTGAATTTCTGTCATGAGCATAGTTGACAATAGATGACAAACTTTTTAAATGAAGATAAAAAGTTATAATTAAATGCCAGGACACCATTAACAGATATTAAAGAACGGTTGAGTCCACCTTGTGAAGAAAATTAAACTCTGTGTTTCTACTGGAACAATAATTGATTTATTTTGACAAAAACAAATATGTTTTTAAGTAAAGACTGCATAAATACCTAACTTAGTTCGCGTTTCATACACTCCCACCTTCAATATAAGACGCGACGCTGTTCCGCCAATGTTGTCTGTAGCTCCTCTTACCCGCGCACACCACCTTCCGACATAGTTGAAAGCTAAGAGAGTAATTGTTGACAAGAGTTAACCGAGAGAGAGCGAAGATAAAGTTTTTTTCCATAAGACTCGAGTACCTTCAGAGGTGATATTGGATGTAGTGTAGATATGTGGATATCCCAGACGAGTATCAAAATAAAGGGCATGGGGGTGGGGTGGTAAGGGGAATGTTAATTTGGACTAATTTTTATCAAATATGTTCACCATGTAAGTATTTAACCTACAGGGGGCTACATGGGTACAATGTTCCCATTCAAATTTCGATTGATGGGCACATAAAGTGATTTGTAACCGCCCAAACACCAAGTGCTTCTTGAGAGACCCAATCACTAAATAACTTCACCCCCCAGATCGTTTCTGCGGCTGAGTTTGTTCAGTAGGCTGCTGATAGAAAGCACTGACACCGGAGCTCAAGCTCTAAAATCCCCCACGGACATTCCTGTTGGCTCTAACCAAACACCGCGGCCGTCACGCTCCTTGAACCTGTGTCTGACCTTGAGCTAGGTCGGGCACGTCCCGGGTCATTGGAGGACACGCGGACTCTCCAGGGGAGGAAGGTACACATCTGATTATTAATGTAAAAAATAGTTGTTTAAAGAAAATGCTCCCATTCCTCTTAATTATAATCTACTCCAATGAATGTAGACTACCATCAGGGCTATCTTCGTATTTATCTTGAGAGAAAAGTGGTTGAAGAAGGTATAGAATTAAGAGGAAATGTATCCACATTTGTATGGAAGTAGAATGGTACACTATTTAGGGAAAATTACCTCGATACACCCAGCTGGGATTGGCACCCCAAAATTCCCGTCACCAGCAAAGCAGTAAAGATGAGACTGACTCATTTGTCCCCCTGTCCATCAGTGCGGGTTAAGGACTCATCAAAATTAAGGGCACCGATTACTTAAAGCGAGATATCTTCACATCGTGGTCCGTCTTATGGAAATTTCAGTTTTGAGTTAGAGACAACTAAAACAATCCTCAGTTATCTTATACGTTTTCTGTTATGATCCGGTTTAAACATAACTTGACTCGTTCTAAGAAGGCTAGACTTATGTTTTTAACTATTTAGGCCTACTTTGATCTCAATACTGATACAGTTCACGTAAAATGTCGTTAAACAAGCTAATATCCCCTTATTAGTCTAATAATTCTGTGTAAGCTATTCAATTTTAATTATTTTAATTTTAACAACATATTATTTAAATACATATAGAAATTTTAGAGTTAGCTCTTAAACGGGCTACTTAGAACAGTAAGTATATGGAGCTTGTGTACTTGTATTTTATTCATCCGCGATCATAGTTGCATCAACTCATATTAAATACGAACAGCAGAGATGTGTATCGCATCAACTCATATTACACAAATATACATGTATATCAGGATAATTCGTGAGCTCTCCAACACTATCATGGAATAACTCGTTTTACAAACGGCCATTGGTTCAACCGGGTGTTTAATTCTTCATCCTTTTCCCTTAATTTATCTGATTACCAAACCCTTCCTTCACCTCTGACAAGACATCTTGTGAATGTGGGGAATGCCAGGCCTCCACCGTGGTTCGTCACAATCACCCTACCATTACACATTAGCGTAAGTGCGTATAACCCGAACGGGTAGTAAGACGCGGTGCTAATAATAATAATTTTCCCTTAATCCGAATAGTGTATCTCATTTAGAGCTTGTACTGACACTATTAAATGGCAGCCATGAAATGCGCCATAAAACTGGCCCTGCCAATCAATCCGTGTCTAGCGTCAAACCTGCGTGTGTCAATCAAGTGAACAAGTCGTGATCTGTCAACTACCAGGCCTTGAAAACACCCTAAATCCTGTCAGCATTCCGGTTGGCGGGAACACTAGGTTTGTAATCTGTTTAGATGGGTGGAAGGGAACGTAATTTAAATGCAGTGTTTTAGCAGTTTTTATAGTGAAACATTATTTTCGACCAAAATATATAAAATATTGCTTTAGTATAAAGATAGAGTTTAATTTAATAATAATAGCCTTTATTTATCTGGTGAAGTTAAGGTGTTAGCCTTCTTTTCCACTTAACCAGTGTTAAATACAACACATACTATTACATTAATTGAAATACAATTTAATAAAGGAATATTAAAATATGTAGAAAACCATTCGTACACTCATTTAAAGCTCAAGTAGTTTCAAGAGCTCAGTTTAGCTCACGGGTGTGTTTATCCTTCAAAAACAGGAACCGTGAGGAGAGGTATTGAGGCTGAGTTGTTGATAATATTTGGTGAAGCAATACTAATAAGTGTAGCCTTCGCCTTTCATTTATTTTTAACCAACACAGTTTATGCCGTTTTAAGTTAAAAGTGTATCGAACACATTTGTTTTGTAGTCGCTGTAGTCGTTCTGCTAGATCATCTCTTAAGTCATTGTATACTACGTCGCAGTAGTCAAAGTGTGGCATTATTAAGCTCTGGACAAGGATACTTCGTACATTTTCTGGGAGAAAATTCTTTAGCCTTCTCAGTAAATGTAAGCAGGCATACACTTTCTTGCAAATCGAAGTTACCTGATCTGTCCAATTAAGATTTTCATCAATAATCACACCAAGGTTTTTAGTCATTGTTGTCAATTGTGCTGTGGCTACTCCTAATCATATGTCAGTCAGCAGGGAACGGTCCACATTCAGTAGTAGTCTACTTGTTCCCATAAGAATGGCTTGAGTTTTATCAGGGTTCAATTTAAGTCCTTTTTTTTCAGACCAAGCATTTATTGCAGATAGGTCAATATTTATTGGTTGTATGGCTGTATTTATTGAAGAACGGTCAGTGGGAATATATATTTGAAGGTAGTATTCATACATGTGATATTTACAGTATGACATTGAAGAAGTGATATCTTTCACATATAGAGAAAAAAATCAATGGCCCTAAAACTGAGCCCTGTGGAACACCAGCCTCAACTGGGCGCCATGTTGAGAACGTGTTGCCTATCATAACACTTTGCTGGTGACCATGTAAATATGATCTAATTCACTGTATACTGACTGGAGAGAAATTAAATAATACATGCAATTTTGCTTATAGAATATTAAAATCCACAGTATTAAAAGCTTTTGAATAATCTAAGAGTATAAGAAGTGTTAGCTCGCACTTATCCATGGCTAGTCTAATGTCGTATGTGGCATTTATCAACGCGGAACATGTACTATGATGTGATCTGAATCCTGATTGATAGGCAGTTAACAAATTGTGTTTGTTAATGTGTCGGTAAATTTGTTGATGTACTAGGAATTCTAGTGCCTTAGAAAGGGACGGAAGTACACTTATAGGTATAAAGTTATGTAAATCTTTGCTTGTCCTTTTTAGGTACTAGCGTAATAAGTGCAAGTTTCCACAGTGAGAGATACTGTCTGGTCATGAGTGAGAATTGAATAAGTCAGTTATTGTTGATATAATATTTCTTAAAATTGTTTGTATTAGCAATATTGATATTTTGTCTATACCCTGTGCTTTCAATTTTATTCTCATTATTGATTTGTATACCTCACGATTAATCAAATGTGCAAAGTAAAAAGTACTGTCCTCATTATAATCATTATTATAATTATTTGCATTAGATGCATAAATGTCGTTTATAGTTTGTATTCTAGCCATCTTGTTAGTTAAATTAGGAATGTGAAGAAACTCTTCATTGAGTTTATTGGGACTGATGTGCATATGATTGCTTTTGAGTATTGTATATCCCACTTCCATCTTCCGCAGTTCCCTCCGTAGTTTTTTGGGTGCTGGGCTAGTATTTGAGAGTGAAAGGGAAAAGTCAATTTTAGCCTTCGTAATGGCCTGGGTACATTTATTATGCAGACGTTTATACTCATCAAAATTTATGTTGTTTGTAAGCGGATTGATTTTCGATTCTCGTTTAAATTTCGCATATATTTGGTCACATATCCTCATCAATAACCTAATGTCGTTAGTCATCCAAGGCACAGGTGGTCTACTAACACGTCGAGTTTTTACTGGCGCATGTTTATCGTACAAGTCAAGGATCATATTATTAAAAAGATGTAGCCTGTCATCAATGCTTAATTTAGTGTTGACCAGGACATGGATTGAGCGTCAGCATTCAGTTTGTCTGTATCAATGGATTTATTGTCACGATATGTTATTACCTTTGGTGCAATTTAAGCCATACGCATTGAGTAGGATAGGTAAACAAGATCATAATGCAAGATTCCGGGGACCACACATGGTGATATAAAGAGTTCTTGAATATCTATCATGACTAATGAACATAGCGGAATTAGATGAAAAACTTTTTAAAGCGAGAGAAAAAGTTGTCATTAAATTCTAGGACACTCTTGACAGATATTTAAGAAATGTCGAGAGCACCATGTGCAGAAAATAAAGCTCTTATGTTTCAATTGGATCAATATATGATTATTCTTTTAGCCGAAAAATGTTTTGACATGAAAACGGCAAAAATACTCCCCTTAAATTGCGTACTCTACACTCCCACCTTAAGGCGACGACTGACTTGGACTGAGCTTTGTAATGTAATGTAATGTAATGTTCGGGGTGAGCATACCTCACAGAAGCTTGTGATTTATGCGCGGCGAATGCTCACTTTGAATTCTTGGCTTGACAATGCTCCGATTTTTTCTCATTTCTAGCCGAAATGTCGGAACTAGAAGTCCTGAAAGCACTCGTGGGTGCTACGTTTATTTTAATGGCAAGAAAAGATAGAAACTGTGGTGGCAAACGAACGTACAAAATTAGAAAAAGGAGTGTTGCTGGTGGATTGACGTTAATAAGTATTTTGAAAAATCTAGAAATTAGTGGCCAATACAAAAATTTGATTCGAATGTCTTATTTGTGTTTTAAATGTCTGCTTAATTTAAATGGTCCAAAAATTGTGAAACACGACACTAATTTCAGAAAAACTATACCAGTAACGGTAATATTAGCAGTTGCTTTGCGTTTTTCGGGTGACTCATTCACCAGCTATTTTTAAAACATCAAGACCACGAATAGTAATTTAAAGTCAAGGAAGTAAACGAAACTATTTCTGTGGAATGGAATTGAGACAAAATGTAAAGGCAAGAAATTTTATTCAAATTATATAAAGCATTTAACTTTATTTTATCGAGTGTTTTTGTTTGTCTCAGCCTGTCGTAGCCTACACCTGAGTAGTGAGGTTGCCGCTGATAGGTCCTCGGGTAAACCTCCTTTTGCTGGTTACCTTCTCTAACTGAAGCTACGGGAGATGACGACGGCATATCATCATCACCAACCCTCAATCTCCTCGTACACCAGGCGGGGAGCCAACTGGCCAGACCCTGTTCCATTTTGTTGGTTGGTACAGGGAGTACATGAGATAGTAGAGTGAGCAAGGATGAGATGGTATGGGGATGAAATGAAGATGGTAAATAGAAGATGATACCAAAGAGAATGATGGAGATGAAATATATAGGGAAAATATCGCAAGGAAGACCAAGAAAAAGATGGAAGGAGCAGATAACCGAAAGTGTGCAAAGGAGAGGAGACGAATGGAAGCGATTAACGGTGGAAGGATACGGGAAGCTGGAGACATTTTACCAAAGTGACCCAGTCACGGACTTAAAACAGTTGTTTATGATGGTGATGATGATGATGTATCAATGTGTATTTGTTACACTAGAATTAAATGAGTTAAATGGAAAACTCTTTTAAAAAAAACCTTGACTTTCCCGTCCCTGATCCGTTAATTGCGGAGGTGTTGACCGTTGGTGGAAGTCTGGTTGTCGATTTGTGTGTACTAAGTTGAGGTGCAGCTGTACCACGAGATTCATAGTGTGAAAATTCACCCTGGTATACTGAATGCTCTTGTAGTGCTAGTTTCTCAACATGTTGGTTACAAATAAACTACCCACTCTCGGACTCGTCTATGGTGGACCGCACGGTGCTTTCATAGTAGATGATTCACCGATTTAAATATACATACTATATTTTATACTAACGTAGTTTAATTATTTTGACGTTTTCTTAGCACAATTTTGAGAAACAACTATTATAATTAATTTTATATCGCGCTTGGGAAGCCTATAGTAGCACTAATACCTCTAATATACCCGTCGAGATTTGTGAAGTGAATTAAAGCTTGTGAACCGGTCAGTCAAAATAGGAAATGAGTGGGGAAAACAAGGATTTTTTAATATATTATTCACAAAGATAAAGAAAAGGGGCAGGATAAAGAGAGAGGAAAGTTAATTCAACATGAAGACATGAAAGCTTCATAGGCTTAACTCGAGCATGTTGAGTCGTGTGCTCAATTAATGTTTGAACAAAACAGTAGTCCAACCAAGGACGTCGCACCATGGGGGGCGGGGGGGTTGGTTAAAAGCTTGAAAGTTGGGAATTTTGTGAGATTTGAGATCCGGAGTTAGGAAATTCTAGGCTTATTCTGTACCCCATAACTTTCTATTATGAAAGTCCTTAACCACAGACTTGTACAGAGAAATTTAAAATTTCCTAACTGTTAATCCCTACTCTTCAAAAAATCCCAACTTCAAAAATAATCAAACATTTGAAGGAGATTCCTTCTGTAGTAAATTGTAGAAAAAGCCCAATTAATCGAGTAGTTTAGTAGCGCCGTTGTCAGTAGGCAGAGAGAGACAACAGCCGGTGAGTGTATGCAGAATGCGATATGTAAACGAATCTACAATCAATATTTTAATGGAAAATTAATGTCTCCTGCGAACAATACAGTTGAACAGAACTATCAAGTACAATTCTTCCGCAAGACCAATCAATGTTGGACTCAGAGGCGTTGTACGAAATATATTTGGGGGAGGAAGCGGGGAGGGTGAACCAGTGTTTTTCCCAACTCTAAGCATTAGAAATTAGAAAAATTCCCAAGTAACAAGCAAAGGTGAGTACAAGAAGGGCAATGTTGAGAACAGGAGGACGGAAGGGGGGGGGGTGGCGGGAGGGGGAGGCCCCCAGAATTTTAATTAAATTTGGGGTGTTAATCAAGCCTTGAACCAAGCTTTTAGGCAACTGCATTTTTAAATTCATTTGTTCATACTGGATATTTAAAGCTACAAGGCTTTTTCAGTGCATAAGGAAATAACTTGAATTACTATTTATTTCAGTTTACCTGCATATGAGCTAAATTAATATCCAATGCATCTTAAATATATTTATTTAGATTTGCAGATATTGTTCAAACCGTGTATTTTAGATTAAAGAAATTAACTGACTTTATTACAACGGTTTCCAACATTTTGTAGTTTAAGACCAAAGCTTTCAAATCCTATCTTTTAAGTTTTTTCACTGCGTATTACTACCAGTCCGGACTATCTACAGTTAATTACACCAGTGGTATAAATAAATTTTAGAGGATATTTACCCTTATTTGCTTGGAGAGATATTAGGATATATTACCCCTAGCCAGAATTAAAATCCTTACTTCACCAACAAACCAAACGAAAAGAGCGTGACATTAAACCCACATGTCCACTAATGCTTGTTTTAATTATTATAAACTGCTTACAATAATTATTATATGCGACTAATATGTAGTAAAAAGGAATTAACAATCCCGGGGTTGGGGGATGATTTTATGTTATTCCAGCATTACAAGGCTGCCACAGTAAACCAAGTCAACAAGAAGCTATCAGAATGGAATATCCAAAAGGAACCTAAGCAGTGACTAGGTCGTTTTTAGCACTTTAACAACTTACATTTCTATTAGAATTACGCATCTTCTTATAATGATTAAAATTTTATTATTACTATTATTATTATTATTTAGCACCGTGTCTTACTATCCGTTCGGGTTATACGCTTTAAGTACTAATTACGCTAGTTGATTGGGAATTGGGAAGGTTGTATTAGATGAAGTGAACCCGCACTTGCGTTTAGGGAGAGTGAAAAACCATTTAGGAAAAACCACCCCCAGTTCACCCGACCGAGATTCGAACCTCGATTTCCCCGTCCTCAGCGGTCGAGCTCAACACGACTAGCGCGTTAGCCAACTACACCACCGAGGCGGGTAGTTATTAAATCTTTGAAAGAGTAAATATAAAGCTAAAACCTCTATATTGTGACCCAACCCAAAACACGCTACGACCCCCGGGTTGGAAACCACTGCTTAATTTTGTAGTCTGTTGTGCTTTTTCTAA
Organism: Timema douglasi; assembly: GCA_901482245.1. Classification (NCBI taxonomy): domain Eukaryota; kingdom Metazoa; phylum Arthropoda; class Insecta; order Phasmatodea; family Timematidae; genus Timema; species Timema douglasi. The sequence goes on along the minus strand of CABEEJ010008034.1, from coordinate 16,424 downwards.
TTAATAGCTAATGAAGTAGGTAATATATTCGATTGCCTTCTAAGTACCATAACTTTGATTGAAATTAAAAAAGAAAATGTTGAGAAAATAATGTTTTTACAAGTTGAAGACAATATTTTTTAATGACAAAAAAGATCGTGAAAATAAAGGTTTTACATTTCTAACATAAGGTAACACAAACATGATTTGAAATGAGAACAGTAAAAATAGTATTTACTATATCTGAATATCTCACAAATATCTACTTAAAACTCACATAAAAAAAGACACCTGTTTTATGCAACATAATTAGTTGTCATATTTTTCTAATTTATTTTTGGCTTCCTCTTTAAAAACAACTATTATTTCAAACTAATTTCTTACGTAAGACGTTATATTATAAACACAAATACATGAGGCAGCAATATAATGTAAATTTATCTTTCTTAATTTTTACGAACAGATTAGTTTAATGGTTTATTAATTACTAGCTTTTACCCGTCGCGGCTTCGCCCGCAATAATTGATAACATCTTTTAATGTCTAACTAAACTTTAAAAAAAAATTTGAATTAATAATTGATAACTTAAATAATATATATTTCTTTTACTACGAAATATTATATATCTTATATACGAAAAGTTTAAACATTAGTATTGTAAAATTAATGGTTGGGAATAGTCTTATTTGTTATTCCAGGACATACTCTTCCAACGTACTAAGTTTCATTCGAATCCGTTCAGCAGTTTTGGCGTGATAAATAACAGACATCCAAACACACAAACTTTCGCATTTATAATATTAGTAAGATTTAGGGAGGAGAATGGAATGTATATTCATTTTTGTACATACACATTTAAAAAAATTGATTTGCTTTGGAAAAATATATATTTTATGTGCACCGCGTTTTATTAACCTTCCAAGATATTTGCATGGTATACGGATGAGGTGGGTATAATTTAGAGGAATTGTACCCACATCTACTTGTAGGGATAGTAGGAAATCCATAAGAAAATAAATACCTCAGTACACCACGCTGGGATTCGAGCCCCTAACCCCCGTCACTGGCAAACCAAACCTGACACGAATGATGCAGCGCCGGCTTAGTATCTAGTGTCACATATATGGTCGAAGGAGTCGAAGTATACATCGGAATGTTTACTCACCCAACTCATGATGTCTTGTTCAGCTCGGCGTGCGTATGTCACAGATAAGTACCCTCGCACGTTTATAACGTGAAACTAACTAGCCCTGCCTGTGATCATTGCAAATGGATATGGTGATAGTTGCCCTTGTCTCCACCAGGGGGGCTTGCCCTCCCTACATCCCCCTCACTGGTCAGACTTACTCTACATTGTTGAAACGAAGGTTGGCATGTGACCTCCAGCAACTTACACAAGGTTTCCTATAAACTTATACGACTCAAATCATTGTTGACCTATCTTTTTTTTTCGCCCACATAAATGTCATTTGAGTTATAATCATGGAGCTTTTTTACTATTTAAAAGTCATTTTTAGAATATTATTACCATGGATGATACTCTTTAATAAATCGTTCATACGCGTAGGTAAAATATAGGGCTACAATTTAAACTTGATCCAAATCGGTTTAAAAACTTTAAAATTTTACAAATACAAAAGGAAAGAAACAAACGTTGTATTAAGAAATGATTTGATATTTTGCACACAAAAAAAATAATTTACGTTAAAAGATTAGATGAAATATAGGGTTGAATAAATTAATATATTATAACAATTAATATATCTATTGGAGATAAATTAGTCAAAACGGATAGAAGTTGATAATAAAACCTATAAGATTATGATTAAAATTTGAAACAAAATTATAAAAAATTAAACCATGTTGGAAGTTGACACGTAGGCTAGTGTAAGATAAAAATAATTATATTAAATTTAAGGTTAATGTGAGTTGTTGATAAAGTTTAATCAATTATTGAAGCTAAGTACATAAGAAAGACAAAATTGTATTGAGATAACAATTGTTTAAAGTTGATAATTAAAATATTAACATAAAACACGTTAAAAATATAGCATTAGCAACATCAAGACTTAATGAAATTGAATGGAATGTGTAACAGAAATTAAGTTAAAATACAATTGACTATATTGTAAATCTAGAACATTAATCAATAAAAACAGTAATCAAAAAATGAAAAGGTTAAGGAATATTAATTATGTATAAGTTTTGAAGTTGCCAGTATCAAGTATAAACAAAGTGATATTAGTTTGTAGACATTCCTTATTTGATATAATTTTAATCCCTTCTCTTATTGAATGCGATGAAAATTCATCGATGGTCTTGGACAACTACATGCTTTGGCGTTTCGCCATCAACAGGTCTTAAGAATGGAAGTGAGGTGTTGTTCCAGAAAATGTACATAGTGCAAGATTTCTTGCACTATGTAAATTAATAATACAACTTTAGTTTATTTCCTTATATTTATAGTTTATTATCTGCTTAGCACAATTAACTACGAATATTATTAAAGTTTAAAATTTTGTTTAGAGAACCGAAAAAAGAACCACAGCCGATAAGTATTTCGGTTCGACTCCCTGTCTAGAACCACCTCTGACTACGTACTTGTCGCTAAGCACAGAGTTGTTTATTAGTAAGTACTATCCGCACGGGTGGGCACGTGGACAAAGGCATGCGACTCAGCTTGTCTGGTCTACCGGTGACAGGCAGGTCAAGGCTCGAATCCTGGCAGGATATACTGAGATGTTTTTACAAATATGATTCATCTCTCCTTTTCCACGCAAATGTGAGTACATTTATTATAAATTTGACCTTTAATCCATCCTAATCCCTACCCCATCAGTCTACGGGTAGCCCGGACAGGGAATAAGACGCACATCACTGTTAGAGGGTGTTAGATAAAGCCTATTTTCCCAGCATAGGCCTTAAGCTGACGAAAGGGTGAATAAAGGGCAGACTACGATGGATTGTATTAACAAATACCGTTTTTGATCGCATTTTACTACCTGTTTAGGCTAAACGCATATATATTAATCTATTGGAGTAGGTATACGGGAGAAGGCATTTTAAAGGCAATCTACACGCATTTGCGGGAAAGGAGAGTAGGAAACTCTTTAGGTAAATTCCACCCTCAGTATACCTGACTGGGATTCTAACCCCGATCTCATCGTCATCAGCAACTCAGTGTTGAGGTAAGATCTAGGTAAATTTGTTTCCCTCTAGCGAGACTGTTCTGCCTGTCCGTTTCCACTTCGACCAATTTTCTTCATGTAGAGCGAAACTAGAGACCTAGAGAAAATCTGCTGAAGATGTGAGCTCATACAAGAATTTTATAGGTGTATCTCGTGAAGATTCTGACTTTTTACTGGATTAAAATTTTGACTGCTTGTTAATTACAATATAACCATTTATTGGCAAGCTGTATTACCAGCTCCAGTGCCAGAACGGTCTACGTGTCATGAAAGACTGACCTGCTGATGACGGGGAGATCGGGGTTCAAATTCTGGTTGGGTCTACTGAGGGTAGTTTCTTCAAAATTGCTTCCCCCTCTCCTTCCACGCAAATGCGGAAAGATTACCTCTAAAATGCGTCATTCCTAATCTCTACTCAGCTAAAACAATTATCATATATGCGTTTAACCTGAATAAGGTCGTAAGATGCGGTGATAACAAAAACACCAAATATATATTATATTTGATTAATTTAATTATTTTAATTGATTGATTTCTCATAACATTACTTACTTACTCTAAGGCATAAGGAACTCGAACGTTGATTGACACACTCACAAAAGTAAGCCACCTATCCCTATCTTGAGCTAGTTCTATCCAGTCCTCACTACACCCTATCCCTATCTTGAGCTAGTTCTATCCATTCCTCACTTCACCCTATCCCTATCTTGAGCTAGTTCTATCCAGTCCTCACTATACTCTATCCCTATCTTGAGCTAGTTCTATCCAGTCCTCACTACACTCTATCCCTATCTTGAGCTATTTCTATCCAGTCCTCACTACACTCTATCCCTATCTTGAGCTAGTTCTATCGAGTCCTCACTACACTCTATCCCTATCTTGAGCTAGTTCTATCCATTCCTCACTTCACCCTATCCCTATCTTGAGCTAGTTCTATCAGTCCTCATTACATCCTATCCCTATCTTGAGCTAGTTCTATCCAGTCCTCACTACACCCTATCCCTATCTTGAGCTAGTTCTATCCAGTCCTCACTACACTCTATCCCTATCTTGAGCTAGTTCTATCCAGTCATCACTACACTCTATCCCTATCTTGAGCTAGTTCTATCGAGTCCTCACTACACTCTATCCCTATCTTGAGCTAGTTCTATCCAGTCCTCACTACACTCTATCCCTATCTTGAGCTAGTTCTATCGAGTCCTCACTACACTATATCCCTATCTTGAGCTAGTTCTATCCAGTCCTCACTACACCCTATCCCTATCTTGAGCTAGTTCTATCCAGTCATCACTACACTCTATCCCTATCTTGATATAGTTATATCCAGTCCTCACTACACCCTATCCCTATATTGATCTAATTCTACCCAGTTCATCTTATTACACCCCATCTCTTTCAGGTTCATTCTAATGCTATCATCCCATCTTCGTCTAGGTCTTCCCAGTGGTCTCTTCCCGTTGGGTTTGCCAGTTTGTACCCTGAACAATGTTCTAGAATCTTCCATTCGCGCTGAATGTTATGCCCATTGTAATTTACGCGACTTGATCATCGTAGCAATGTATTATGATAAGTACAGGGTATTTAACTCATCATTATGTAACCTCCTCCACTCCTTAGTAGCATAATCCCTTTTTGGACCTAATATCTTCCTAAGCACCTTGTTTTCGAACATCCTTTTTTTTCTCAATTAAGGTAAGAGCTTAGGAAGAAGGAGGATTCAAATACTAGATGACTTGAAGGATATAATACAATTCTGGAAGCTGAAGGAGAAGGTAAAGGACAGAGATCATTGGTGATCTAAGTTCACTGACAAAAGGAATGGACCTGTCGTAAGACAGAACACCAAATAATAAGGTAAGAGACCACGTTTCACACCCGTAGATAACCGGTAAAATTATTGTTTTGTTAATTCTGAGTTTTACAATCCTTGACAACGGGTGAGATGTCAACAACTTACTGACCGAATATTATATTATAATTATATTATAATATTTTTCTTGTATCTTGCATTTGTAAAAATAATATTATAATCAATATACTACAGTAAATACTTACCAAATATAGCATACTCCCAACGCTTTTCAAACCCTCAGAGCATCCAGTCATAAACTTGAAGGCGTCAAAAAACATCCCTCTACTGGTTCACAGATCATCATTTCCGTTACACGTCATTTGCTAAGCGCAAAGACTATTTGGATTGGCAGTCAAGTAGAGGGCCGGGTACAAAGCAGGTTTTCCTATATCTTCGTCAACCCTCGCTAGAGTGCTCTAGGTTATGTTACACACCTTGACCTCAACTAGAGACCTCTAGCTAGAGCAATATAGAGCTTAGACCACTTTGCCACTGAGACGGGTGCCAACATCTTTTCAAGTGTGGCCCTGAGCTGGCCGAATTCGTTGCATAGAATGAATGTTTCCAAAGAAAGTCATTAAATGCTGTAAACAAGACTAACATGCTTTGTTCATGTTCTCTGAATAACAGTAATGCTCGTGCCATCTGAAATATTAATAAGAAGTTCACAATGGTTTGGAATATGTTCATGAATGCCACAATTTAAAAAAAAAAAAACAGAAAATCCCCAGACATTCGTGGGTCCGTGAATAATCAAGCTAACGATACTTTCTTTAGAAATACTGGCAACGTGTCAGAGACCTGGTTATGTAGCCTACGCTTTACAGAACTACAGTGAGGATATTTGGTAACACTACACAATAGAGCTCACCACACACTTCATTGAAAGGAATATGTCACCAGAGAGAGAGGTGCTTTGGTCAGTTGAATTGGAAATTCCTTGTCCTACAATGTAAAGTGAGATTAGAAATAATACATATTCAAACAACAATAGTGCACTGAGCTGAGCTCGATAGTGTTGTTAAATATTTCGAGTACTATCTATTTTTGGATGAAAATAAAATAAAAGGAAAAGAGAAAGCAACAGGGGTGTAGACAGGGGCGCACCCACGGGAGGGGGGTGAGGGCTATAGGAGCTGTAGCTCCCCTACTCCCAGCTGAAGGCCCTCACCCAGAAAATTAAGAATATTACAAAAATATTATTAGCAATCTGTCATTTAATCAATTATATATTGTTTAATTATATTTAATGCAAAACAAATCATGTTTTGCAGTAATTAGAGCTTTTCAAAGGAATACTTTTTTCTGTTGATTTTTAATTTTACTCTAAATTTGCACTTAAATGAAAATTGGACCTGTGATACCGTAATCTTTTCTAGAAATGGTTCAAGTCTTTACACTTTGTACACAGAGTTTTTAAGTGGGTGCAGCAATTGAAATTATTATTTTAGAGCAATTATGTAAACACTATTGTATCAGGAAGAGGGGAAGAAGAAGTTGATAATATAATAGGCCCCCACGCCCAAATGCAAATCCTGGGTGTGAAGAAGAATGTGCTAGCATAGACCTACAGACCTATTAACCAGTGGCGTACACAGTGACAGAGGATAGGCCGAGGATCCAATTTTGGTACAAATTAGCTTAAATATTACCATTTGCATCCTTTGAAATAATTATACTTAATATCAGTGGATGTTCTGTCTTACGACGGGTCCATTTATTTGTCAGTGAACTTATACCGCCAATGCGCCCTGTCCTTTGCCTCCTCCTTTAACTTCCAGAATTTTCTTATTTCCTTCAAATCATCCAATATTTGTATCCTCCTTATTTATAAGCGCCTCCTTACCTCAACCTTTCCTTCTATGACGTGCATAAGACAGTTCAGTCCTTTCTAAGGATGTGTTCGATCCGGTTTGCTTTGCACCGAAGAATCACATCCAAAATAGTTATCTTCTCCCCCACTCTTCTTAGGACTTCTTCATTTGTCACCCTGTCTGTCCGTCTGATCTTCTTAAACTCTTCTCCAGCACCACATTTCAAATCTCTCCGAGTAATTATTTTCCATTTTCATAAGAATCCAAGTTTCTGCTATATACAGCACGCTGTTCCAAATGTAGCATTTCATCAATTTCTTCCTCAGTTCCAAATTCAACCTGCTGGTCAGCAGTAACCTCTTATTGTTGAAAGCTTCCTTGATCATGGCGATTCTCAACCTAATTTCCTTGGTGCAGTAGGCATCCTTTGTCAGCAGACTTCCCAGGTACTGGAACTGCTCTATGTTTTCCAACTCTTGGTTTCCAATTTTGATTCTCCGCTGCTCTTCATTTTTTGAAATCACCATCACGTTTTACATCTCATTCTTAGTCTCCATGCCATATCTTCTACTTATCTCCACCGGCTGGTCCGTCCTTTCCTGCAACTCTTTATTTTTGGCCAGTAATACTAGATCACCTGCGTGATCATCCGTGTTGATGAAGCGACCTCCTATCCCAAAATTGCCACGTTCCTCTAATGCTTCCCTGATTATTAATAGGGCTATTTTAGATGTATGTTAATTTTTCTGCCTCCAATTTGCAAAACCACGTCGTAATGGTTTTTGAACAACTCTTTCCACTCACAACACCATCTGAATACGAAATGCGGAATGTCTCTACGCATTTTTTATGACTCTGTTTGGACCACCTAGAAACCACAATATCCTTGTTATAAATGTTATATATTTTATTAATTAACAAAACGTTTAAAATTAAATAAAAATTAGTTTGATGTTTGTTGGTTTGTTGCTGCCCCTGGGATACTGAGGCCCCAAGTGCGTGCTTCTTGCACCTGTGCAGTAACCCACCACTGCCCGAATGTACTTATCGCATTCGTACATTCTTTTCATATAGGCTCTTTCAATGTCCCGATGATGTGAGAGGAAGGTGGTAGTGTATGTGACGGGGTGAAATTAATGAAGATCTTAACCTAGCTTAAACCTAATTAACCAAACCCTGGTGACCATGGGAATTATTCCCCTTTCGATAAAAATCCCCTGGTATCAGTTGGGAATTGAACCCGTGACCTCTTGGTCAATAGCCAAGGGCTCCAAACCTTATACAACAAGGCTAGTTTGGGGAAGGTTGATTTTATCATGGAAAATAAAAATAAGTTATTAACTCATTCTTCATTAAGAAATCTTCGTTTTGAACAATATAAGCATATTATCCTTAATTTAATTAACATTAATTTTGCAGCTCAATAGTACCTCAGTCTTATGAAAAAACATCCTACTCCAGCCAGGTCCTTACTAAACCATTGGTGTCAAGTGTGAGACCACACCTGTGTGAGAAGCTTCGAAATGTCTTAAGTCGAAGGTAAAATATCCTTTTCTTTGACTTCAAAACCCACAATAACCCTGCGCTTATTCGAAACATTTTTAAGAAAGAAGACTTCTTTGCGATGCTATGAACGTATTTGAAATATCTAGCTAAATATGACATATACTTTTATGGTATAGCTACCTGTTCAGGTTATACGCAAATATAATAATTACTTTAATGGGGTAAGGATGAGGAAGAAAGCCTTTGAGAGTTAATATACCCGCATTTTCGTGGAAGGAGAGTGGAACACCATTTATAAACAAATTTACCCTCAGTAGACCCAGCCGAGATTCGAACCTTGATCTCCTCGTCATAGCAGTCCAGTCGGATACAAGAATGACGCCTTAGAACATTTGGCCACGGCAGTGAGTTGGTGAGTTGGGGGCAGTAATCTATACATTGTTACGTTACTGATGAGGAAAATAAAAGACTATTCAAAATGAGTGATGTTAATCTAAACGCTCAGCAAAGAAACATAGAAAGATTGGACCAACTAAGAAAGAAATACAAATAAAATAAGAGTGGAATAATATAAGTATGAAATAGCACAATATTAATATTAAAGTAGTGGATATAAACGACTTTATTTTTTATAGTCAGCTTAATTTTCAATTTTTCTCTTGGGGTAGCTTAACAGTAATTTAACTATAAAAATAATGTCAAAGGCTGCGCCAACCTAAATTCAATGTATCGATTTTAATTACAATTCAATTATTTGATACAGCCATGAAGAAATAGTTATTTTGTAATGCAAGTTTTTGTACTGTAACGTTAATTGTTTTCTTCGTGTACAGATTGTTAGCTTGTGAAGTAAGTTAGATTAAAAAGACGCATTCAGTTCAAACTTGCACAGTCATACGGAGATAATGATTTAAGAGGTGGCAAACGTTACGCGTTTTGCATTTTCTAGTGAACATTTTTAATCAACTGTTCTTAGACTCTTTTTTTCTAATTCAAATATTTAACGTGTACATTCCAAACACACCTGCCCTGCCACCACAGAGCACGTGGGTCACAAACTAAACACTTTCAGTCCCATTTTCAAAGGACAAACATTATCTTATATACATATATATAGTAGGGCCCCCGTATCCGCTGATTTTGTATCTGTGGTTTACCATTGCCCAATTTTCTTTAGTTTTAATTAAGAAAAAAAATTGTTTCTAAGTCACAATGCCTGCACCATCATCCCACTTCAACTCCTCATCGTGGGCATTGTTCTATCATATCACCATCATCATCATCATGTGATCGTCGCAAATAAGAATGGAGAATAGTAAGTACACTGTAGTGTACAGTACACGTTATTATTATGTACTTTATTTAATGTTGGTAATGTCTTATTGTGAATAATTTATCAATTAAACTTTACCGTATGTATGTACGTTACATGAATATCACGTTATATGATAGTTCGGTACTATCCGCGGTTTAACGTATCCGCAGTAGATCTATGAACGTATTATCCGCAGACATGGAGGCCCAACTGTATTTATATTATCAACACCTATGAAATAACAATAATATAGTAACATGTTACCAATGTTTATAGAAAAAAAAAGTATTTTCCTAATTCCATATTTTCTATAAAAATTTGACTCTAGGCCCTAGAGATAGCGAGATGACCCCGTGTATCTATATCAAATATTGTTGTCAACACCACTTAGAATCGAACCAGAGTCCACTAGCTACGGATTGATGCTGCTAGAAGATGCTTAATTTTATTAGTGTGGGCCACAAACTGATAGGCCTACGCGATGACTGTTCACAGGAGGTGAAACAAATTCAATCAATTGACAAAATTACAACCTGGACACGGGAATCGAACCCAGTGCACTTGAAAATTGAATTATATATTTTAATTTAAGAACACGGGTTGATATTTGAGAAACATGATTTTCAAGCACATACGTAAGTATTCACCTGGAGAGAGGATAACATAACTCATGGGAAACCACACTGTTGCTGGGAGTCAAACCTCGAGTTCAACACCTTATACCACTTGACCACCACTGCCAGTGTATTACGTTTTACTAATTTTATTTAGGGCAGATTGGGCTACGGGCGCTTGGGGCCACACTTACAGTGAACTCCGAACCCCCTAGAACTCCTCACCCATTTTTTCACGTGGACAAAGGAGAGTCACTCCCATCAGGACCCAAAGCTACAGAGCCGCTCAGAGGCGGATCTAGTAACACTTGAAGGCCCGATGCCTGGGCGATATTATCCACGGCAACAAGTCCTGCTTATCTAAGATCTTAAAATTAGTTTGGCCTAGTTCACTCCCTGACTGACTCACCGACAAGTGTATCAAAATTATAAGGTGCTTCCAGATTTACTAGAATCTTGAAATGTAACTACAGTCGGATCGTCATAGTAAGAACATTACGGAGTGATAGCAGCCAACATAGATTACAACTCACTAGATTTATGTCACGGCTATTTAAATGCACCTGTCGAAAGTGAAAATTGCATAACACATGACTTTACGTATTACTACCTGAAAGTAATCTTGTAGTTTTTCTAATTCTCTTATAAGGTTTTACTTTCGCAATACGATTATATAAATATAATGGTTCCTCATAAAAAAAAGGTAAATAAAAACATTTGATAAATCAGTATATATTTGTATGTTTTACATTCAATTGGGAATGCCAGGCCTCCACCGTGGTTCGGATTCCACGTTAAACTGTAGGTCCTTCATTTCATCTCACAATCACCCTACCATTACACATTATCGTAAGTGCGTATAACCCGAACGGGTAGTAAGACGCGGCGCTAATAATAATAATAATAATAATAATAATAATAATAATAATACATTCAAATGTGAAATAAAAGATCACATGGACTTTCTCTTTTCAACAAATGAACCTAAGTAAAGAGTTCCTCAGAGTTATTAAATTTAATGTTATAATATTTGAAAAACGCTTCTGTTGTCCACTAAAAAAAAAATTGAATAACTTAAGAGCAACAGCGGTGGTTACGTGGGCTAACGCGCCACTCTCGTATTATACTGGATTGTCGATGACCGGGAGATTGGTGTTCGAACCTCTGTCGAGTGTGCTGAGGGTTAACCTATTTTTTTCCAGAATAGTTTTCCACTGGACCTCTACGCAATTGCGGGTACATTTTATTTAAGTCCTACATGCAAAATCCCAGTCACAGTAGATTAATTAATATGCACAAGTATAGCCCTAGCGGGTAGTAAGACGCGGTGGAAAATATCAACCAACTTAAGATAAGGAGAAAGGGAACATGAATTAAGATCAGACAACTTGTAAATGTGTGGAATGCCAGGCCTCCACCGTGGTTCGGATCCCACGTTAAACTGTAGGTCCTCCATTTCATCTCACAATCACCTCATCTCACAATCACCCTACCATTACACATTAGCGTAAGTGCGTATAACCCGAACGGGTAGTAGGACGCGGTGCTAATAATAATAAAGATTAGTATTTTTACCATTTTTATAGCAAAATTTATCCAAAATATCATCCAAATAATCAAAATATTCAGTAATAAAACATTATTATGTTAATAAGATACATTCAAGAATTGTTGAGAACACTTCCCGCATCGACGTTTACGTGGTTTAAATACCAAGCCCATTTAGTCTGTTCTGCCGTTGATAGGGTGTTAAGGGTTTCAATATCGAATAGGTGTAGTGTGGGTTGTTTTTCCCCCAAGTGGTTTCCCACGCCACCTCCATGTGAATGCGGATACATTTCCTTTATCGTCTGCCTTTACCGTGCTTACACCACTAGCGTTATTAATAGATTATACAAGCGGAAAATCTGAACGGGTACTAAGGTGACGAAATTTCACAAATGGGTACCAACTAGTAAAATAAAATGTTAAAAACAATAATAGCTCTCTTGAATAACCTCAAGTTCAAATAATAGTCTCAGAACTATTTTCTAAAACAATTCTTCTCTGGCTGGTGGAGTTAAAATAAGTTGATTTATTATGACCTCCCGATTATGACAGAAGTCAAGGCCTACTTTTACTAGGGAATAGAATGTAGGCCTTGCACTAGTATCGTGAGTAGTGGAATGAACAATGTAATTTCCTCAATCCCCACGAGTGGTCGTATTTTATTACTAGCAGAAGTACCCGGCTTTGCATTGCGTGGCTACCACTGAAAAGTGGAAACCCTTTTCTTTGCTTCAAGGAGACGGGAATAAAATATCTTCGTTTTATCTCTTTTGACTTAGTCTTAACGAATTTTAAAAACTAGTTAAAAAATTAAAATTCTAGCATCGAGGTACACATGTTTTTGCACAAGGGCTACTAATTTTAAAATTACAGCGGTAGCTATCACGCAATGATCATGACAGACAAGTTATTTATTTTATTAAATAGATAGCAGGGGCGCCGTGGACTCGGAAAACTGGGCACCACCATCTGGGCACTTGTAAACTGGGCACTGAGAAGACTGTGCCAGGGTCAATTTAAGAAAATGTTAGCAAAAAAAGGTTAGGTTACGTTAGGTTAAGAAATTCAAGATTTAATAATATCAAGTAGTCTAACTTTATAAGTATACACAAATTAAGTTTCCTCTATTATGATTTTTTAAACAACTCCAAAAATTAAAATTAAAGTTTAAAAAAATATGTTTTTACATTGGCGCCCACTCTTACCGGTACCCAGTTTGCAAGAATTCAGTTGTCCGTGCCCAGTTGGTGGTGCCCAGATGGCGGTGTCCAGTTGTCCTACACCAGTGGTGCCGACCTCAGATAATTTGGTGACAAGGGGGGCATATGATTAATGCAATGCAGGGATAGGAAGTAAAAAACAAAACAAATATGTTAAATGTGAAAACTACTCTATTTATATTAAAATATATTCGCAAAGAATTAGCTAGAGATTGGGTCAACAATAAAGTTTGCTTAACTAATTACAAATACATTTTCTGTTGGAATTTCTTGTTTCTTTGCTCATTTCTTGATGTGAAATTATCTACTGTACCACCAGATGTAGCACATTAACAGTCATCATATGGAAGTATAGTTTTCTGATTCAGAGAACTATAGATAAACAAAAGATAAACAAGAAAAGCGGACATTCCTTCAGAAACTTAGAAGGAATGTCAATTTCCGCTTTCTTGGCTCATTCCTTGATATGAAATCACCTGCCATCTTGAACAGTGACTTCAGCGTAGGGATGTTCAATCTTGGATCAATCTTTTCGTAAATTGATTTTTTGCCTTAGATTAATCAATTTTTTGGATCGATTCAAAGGCCTTATTCTGATTCACGTATTGATTCTTTTTCTAGCGATTTCAAAAAGATCGAATCGAAAGATCGAAAAAAATCAAAACTTTGAATCGATTCAGGGAAATTTAATTTCGTTGGCTTTAAGAAATGTTTTTATTGACTATTGGCACTTGGAAATTTTTTAAACCAAGTCTTGCAATCTTGGGCTACTAATTGATGGTCAACAAATCAATATTTTGAAAGAATTTCGTAAAAATCTCATTTCCCCTATGGAGTTTTAGTAGCTATAGAATGCTTACATCTATAATCTACACTTCCACTAAGTTAGTGATTCCCAAGTTTTGAGTTAGGTTATTGGTTTGTCTCAAATATATAGCTTGATTTTCTTAAGAATTTTCTGGAAGCTCCTGGATCCCCAATCTCCTCTTTTAGTTGGAGGGCATAAACCTTTTTTTAAATACATAATTTTACTAACTGCCTCCTTCCCCTTACATAAATATGGTTTTCCACCACCCGTGATTCTTCTCTACGAGTAAAACATTTACAGTGCTCCTCTATGTAAATATATTACTATAATAAACCTACCACTATACACAAGTGCGCCTAAATCTACAAATTAGAACAAAGAGCAAAAACAAAGTGTACATTGTATGTAAGGCCACACACATTATTTAAATCACTGTCCTTCGTGGTTGCCACAAAAATAATATAATTATCTTCCAGAGGCATTTAATAAGTCATACATTTTTGCTGCCTCCTCCCTCCCCTCTCAATACATTTTGACACCCCTACTCCTCCCCTCGATACATTTTGATGCCCCTACTGCTCCACTCGATACATTTTGACGTTAAATCGATTCAATATACTCGATCTTTTGCCTGAATCGATACTACGCCTCTTGATCTAGATCGATTCAGAGAATCGATTCAAAGCCCATGAAGCCCTACTTCAGTGCTCAAGGTGGTTGTTAAACTAATACTATCGACTATCGACTGCTGAGTCGATACCACGATAGTACTCGATAACAGCATTCTATTTCGAGCACTTCAAAATTGAGCTGCTCGCGAACGTACACTACAGCTACAGCTATCTATGTGCGAACCAGGCAACTTCAAAGTGTTGGGCTACTTATAAGGAAGATTCCTTAAACTGTTCAAGATTAAAATTATTACTCAAAACCAAGAAACACTTGTTTCTCGCAAAATATCTTTCAATAAATTGTTGAACACATGAATAAAATGCAGAAGTGAAGAATTATGGGGGAGAGGGCGGGAGGGGGGGGGGAATTATATTAAGCCTCTCATAGCCAATTTTCGGGTGGGAAGAAATCACCTTGCCCCTACGAAGACAGTGCCAAAGATAGATATAACCTAGTTTTTACCATTTCTTATTCTGAAATATTTTATCGTGGGTATCTTTTAGAATTTAGATGATATACAAAATAAATTTTGGGTAGCTAACATCAGAGAAATGAATATTTGTAGGATTTTTTTTTATCTTATTAGCTTATATTTATTATTATTAGTCTATTATTGTTAGAAATAAATTTAAATTCATCAACAGAGCCATGTTGTGTTTGAGGCCTCTAAGGAACTGTTCTTCAACGCATTGACTAGTCAACTCTGTTAGATTTCCCAGTTCGAATCCCGATAAGGTTGGTGCTACTAAGTCGAACATACAAAATTGAGTGTGGTACAAGGGATTCTAAAGTCTCTGAAAGTTCATTCCCAAATGTAATAAGCTCTAACCTGTTGTGAGAGCTTTAAAAACAATAACGTACCTAATAATTGTCAAAATGATGGCATCTAGCTATGCAGGTCCCATATATTTTATTTTTACTAAATAGTAAATAGGCCATCATTGATTAAAAATAAATACAAATACAAAAATAGATAAGTTTATTCTATTTGATATTTTTAATATTGGATGCATTTTCTGGAATTGAACCAGGTAGAATAACAAAAAAAGACTATTGTGTTGCGTTGCCGTTGCCAGCGGCTCGCATGAAGATTCTTGTTTGCAGGATCTCTGAATTAACCGCACTATAAGAGTTATTTTGAAAATAAATCACCAAAGCTTTCTTAATTGGCAAATAAATACAAGAAAAAACTAATCAATGGAAACCGTTTAGTAAAAATAACGTTTATCCTTTTATCGTGTAAGATAAAAAAACTTACCTTGGATTATTTACCTATGGTGTGGTTTATAAGATAGTGTTATTTTATAAGTAATATATTTTATTCGTTCTAAGGACAAACAGAATCATTTTCCATTCTTACAACTACTTGCATATGCATCTATTTGCCATCAATCGTACGTTGCCGCCACCCCCCCTCTCGCCAACAATGGGATGACTGTGTGGTGTGTGGTACCGTTTCCTCCTTCTGTCTCCGTCGATTATCCCCAACCATTATTATTAGGTGTTCTGTCTTACGACATATCCATTCCTTTTGTCAGTGAACTTAGACCACCAATGCCCCTGTCCTTTGCCTCCCCCTTCAGCTATAATAATTTTCTTCTTTACTTCAAGTCATCCAATAATTGAATCCCTTTTCCTAAGCTTTTTTTCAACCAACCTTTACTTCTATGACGTCGTGCGAAAGACAGTTCCTCCAAAGGCTGTGTCAGATCCAGTTTGCTTTGCACCGATAAATCACATCCAAAATGGGTCTATTCTCACCCATTCTCTTAGTACGTCTTCATTTGTCACTCTGTCTGCCCAAAAAATATTCCCAAGTCTTCTCCAGCACCACACATGTCAAAGCCATCCAAATATTTATTTTCCATCTCATTAATAATTAAAGTTTCTGCTCCATAAAACTCGGTG
>CABEEJ010008033.1:0-26358 GCA_901482245.1 Timema douglasi | reverse complement strand
ATTAGGGTGTGCGGATAGCATTTAATAAAACTAATGAACATCAAATAATATAATTAGACTAGTTAATTTCATTATCTTTTGGTTGACATTTTCTTAATTGGTAAATTACTTTTGAAAATTGTGTTTTATATACTACTATTATTGGCATGAAGTAGAAACTACAATTATACACCTTTTAAATGTTCTTTAGATTTGATACGGCTTAATTATTGTGTGTCTTATAAACTCCTTAAAAGTTATCTAGACTTGACACTCCTTAAAGGTTATTAAGTTTTTGTATTTTTTATTTGAAATATTTATTGTATTCGTTCTAAACTGACTAATTATATCAGCACATGACTTAAATAACTTGAATATGAAACAAAGACAGCAACCAAGCCGTTAATTCATCACGAAAATCACATATCATCAATGATTAATTTTTAGGCCATGGCCTGAGTTGAACTTGAGACCCTTAGCTCAGTGGACACATGCTAATGACCGACTGTTCTTTATTTTAACATCCCTTTAATTTATACTCCCTTTCTGGAACACTAATAAACTATAAATGGCCGATCGCTCATATATGTTTGACCTTGGCAAGTTACGCTCCCTCTTCGTTCATCTACATGTGCCAAAATATGGGATGGTAGTATATATATACTCCTCTAGATTTTTCAAGCTCTCACATTTGCTGAACCTAAAAAATCAGTGTTGATAAACAGGGCACAATGAGTCACGCACCTCCCAACATGTATGTATATCCCTCCACAAATGTAAGAAACACCTCCTTCACCTTGAGCTTGAGAACAAAGACAAAAACTTGATTTGCCCTGAACAACAACTTGGTAAGTTTGTTTGTTTATTAATTGTCTTTTACAAATTCATTAATATAACGGTAATTAACAAGACTTTTGAACAACATAAGTTTCGATGTTTCTTCATGTTTTTTAATTTCATTTTACGGTTTCGATGATTATATATTATATAAATTATATATGATTATATAGAGAAACATGTAGGAAGAATAAAAATCAGCATCCTTCTAAAGCTGTTTATCACAAGGAATAATGCGACTGCAATAAGAAAAGCCTTAGATTTTATACATAACCTTAAAATTATTATATTTTTCAAATCTTTGGAACAAGAAGATGTTAACTTACTGGTTCGGATTTTATAATGTATTCACAAAATGTTGAACTTTACACAAATAACCAATAAAACAAGAAAATACAAGTACCAACATGTTTGGACAAGAATAAACACGTTTGGAACACCGGAAACGAGTCAGGAGGAGGATAGTGTGTCAGGAGGGGAGGGGGCAACCAACAGCCAATCAGAGAGCGAGTAGGTGTGGTACGTGACCAAATTCAACCTATTCCGAGCTGTTACCATTGGTCCAGAACACTACTCATAGTTATTAATATTTCGTCCATGCCAGGAATTGAACCCGGGATCCTTAGCTCAGTAGACATATGAGCTACCGACTGAGCTAAGGTGACACTACACGTATTTCTACGCGATTATCTTGGGGTCGACGACAAGATGTCCAAGTTAGTGCTGTCTGCCACTAAAGGGCAGACAACCAACACAGTCCCTCTCCCGACACACGCTGACTCCAGCGTACCAGTGCGGCATTGAACTGTTGGCTGTCAACATGGAGGGATATGACACGTTCCCTGAAATATCGGACATGCATTGCTATGTCCAGAAGATCGATGAGTTGCCTACCCTCTCAGGCGCACGCGGCACCAACTTTGACATCTCGTAACACCACCGACACTTGTTTAACTGCGTGGGAACACTAATTATCTTGTCAGCTTCTGCAACCCATATGATTTTCACGTGGAGATATCTCTGTACAAATATACTCGGAGGGATTAAACTGAAGAATATAGCCTAATTTTTTTACATATTAATATATTAATAACCAATAAGTTACGTTACAAACTAACCATGCCCGATATAATGTTTTTTATATTAAAACAGACAACAAGTTGCTTAAATTTATTTAATTCTAGGACCTATTAATCAGCAAGAGAAAGAGAGAAAAGTATAACCTATTACTAATAAATATTATTTAATCATGGATAATGAAATTAGGGCCTTTGATATTTAGCAAGTTAACGGTCTAGTATTTTATATAATCTGTACTACTGTAAATTTGTTTGTTTCGAAATTGTTACACTTGTTTTTAAATGCGAGTTTAAATAGCATAAAAAATATAGCTTATAAATTAAACATACTTATTGGTTTTTCAAGTTAATAAAATATAAACCTGTTACCAAACTTATTGGTTTGGGTATTACAGTATATATAATTCATTAAATTATTTAAACAATATTATTTGTAGTTGCATACACAAATATTTTCACGATTTGACAGCTAATTAAAAAATATCACCATGATATCAGCAGCATTGATTCTGTGAGATATATTAAAATAAGTAAACAATATGTTTTATAAACAATTAAATGAATATTAATTAAAATTATTTGATACAGCAAGAGTTACCATGGATTAACAGTGACATGAATATCTAGGTTCGACTCTCGTCCCGATGAAAGTATTCCACAACTCTGGTTTTCTCATCTTCTTTTTCCCCTAATGTGGGTGCAGTCCCTATAAATTATCTTTCGCCTCCCTTAGAATAAGCCGTTGATTAACCCTAATGGTAGAAATAAAACTTTTTTTTTGTAAAGGTCATACTGTATTTATGTTAACCTTTTCAATATAACAAGCTTGTATTATTATCATTTACTAGGCATTACGTAAACGTTTGCACTGCTTTAGTAAATTTAATAAGCCTATCATACCTGGTTAGTTGGCTGCGTGGTCTAAGACGCTACTCTCGAATTAAACTAAGCTTCAGATGATGGAGAGATCGAGGTTCAAATCTCGTCCGGATGTACTGAGGGTGGTTTTTCCATAATGGTTTTCCACTCTCCCTCCAAAAAAATGCGAGTACACTTCTTCTAAATATAATCTTCCTAATCCCTAATCCACTAGCGTAATTAGTACATGAGTGTATAGCCCAAACGGGTAGTGAGACGCGGTGCTAAAATAATAAATAATAATCTTATAAATGCTTATTTTTTATTTTGAAAAATAAAGAATGATACAAACATATCCCAGAAAACACTATAAAGTATATCCTTTAACAATCCAACTGGTGTCATACGTTTATTAAAAATAAAGAATAAATAAAGAATTATATCGTATTAATTGGAATATAACAACACATATACCCTGATTTTGGTAGGAAGAACAGTAGAGAAAATTCAAACATATTGTTTTACAGCCAACATTGATAACATTTTATTATATTATATGTTTTAATTGATAGGTATTGATTATATTTATCAAAAGTGACAACTGCAGATAATATTACTTGATGTATGAAAATATTAAACTTGTTTTAGTAACTTTAGTAACTAACTTCTACTGTTCTTCCTACCAAAATCGTACTATAGCTNGAACAGTAGAGAAAATTCAAACATATTGTTTTACAGCCAACATTGATAACATTTTATTATATTATATGTTTTAATTGATAGGTATTGATTATATTTATCAAAAGTGACAACTGCAGATAATATTACTTGATGTATGAAAATATTAAACTTGTTTTAGTAACTTTAGTAACTAACTTCTACTGTTCTTCCTACCAAAATCGTACTATAGCTGGGTGCCATAAGTAGGCCTACTATTGGTTACAACAAATACTAGACCTAGAGGTGAGATGGGGGGGGGGGGCTAGGATGACTGGGCGCTGGCAAGACTGGGCGCCAGTGTAAGAACATAAGGTTTGTTTTTACGTAAATATTCATTTTGAAGTAGTTCAAAAATTATAACAGAGGAACCTTATATTTTTTTTATAAAGTTAGACTTGATATTTAAGAGATTAAACACATGAAAAATAACTATCGTAATCAAATTTTAGTGTTTTTACAATTAAAACACACATTTTTAAGGCCACGCTATCTTTATAAATACAAATAAATTAAGGTTCCTCACTTATGATTTTTTTTAAACAATTCCAAAAAATAAACATTTACGTAAAAAAAACAATTATAATTAATTTACACTGGCACCCAGTTTTCTTGGTACCCAGTCTTGCCAGCGCCCGGTTGGTGGCACCCAATTGTCCGGATCCGGAAGCGGGATTTTATTTAAAGGCAAGCACTGACGATTGAATTTAAATGATTCATTTTTCACGAAAAAGAAATTTGTTGACGTGTGTTATATTTTTTTTGATCATGCTGCGACAGATCAACTACCGTTTAATTTTTAGAATATTTACTTTTTAGTAAACACGAACTGTGGTTCATGAAATATGTATACAGTTATCACAGACTTTACACAATATGTCATATAATAAAAATAAGAACATTAGATGGTGGGTTAGACAGTGAATTTCAAGTCAAATAACCTGGATGATAGTGATAAGTTGTTAAAAGAATTGACTTCCATTAAAAAAACAATGAATTCAGTAAACAACTAACATATTCTCACTGTTAATCTTGTTTTCACTTTTCAATAATGATCATTAAAAGTGAAGAAATGTAGACCCTCACTTTTAAAGAACGCATGAAACTGGGTATTAATTTTTAACGAATCATTAAACATTATTAATTGAAAATGACTCATCAGAACTTGCCTTAATGAAAGTATTTTTGCAGTTTTTAGAAAACGAAACGTATGTGTCCCATACACATAAAATATTGCTCTAATACACATAGTAATTCGAACAGTTTTTGAATATTTGTAAAGGGCATATTGAAATTTGATGATAAACTTTTGAATAAAAATAAAATTTCCTAGTCACGAAATATATTTAAGAGCTGTTGATATTAATATAATTAGTAAGTTAAACTAAATGTATCCATCGGAGCAATATTTTATTTATTTTGACCATAAGGGATGTTTTGTTATAGAAACTTCTAAAATGTTGACTTTAATCTCGATCCATTCCATCCTCCATTAAAGCTGAAAATGGTTGATTTGAACACCGCTAGAGGTCACCACAGTACACGGAGTTTTATTTTAAAGGGGTTTCGGTAAAGAGGGTCATTTGGGCAAAGAACAGTGTATTTATTTAGTGAGCGCTGAATTTATGATATTCTAGCCCCCATTAACTCTCTGCCCTCCCCCTCGCCAATGAAGATTAAACTTTATTTCTCGCTGAGAAATTTGGGAGACAAATGATATTAAATGAAAATTCTTTCTGCTACAAAATGATTTTTGATATCTGATTCATTCTACACTCAAATAAAAATAAACATTTTTAATTTATGAAAACAACTATTGAACTTTTATATCAACCAAGACTAAATAAATATACAAATACATATCACCTCTACGTTGTTATTTTATTACTAACGGATTTTGTTAAAATATTTTCACATGGTTAACCATATTATTTTAAAATAATATGAATTAAATATCCAAGTTATTATATTTGTTAATTACGGTTATACCTGCATCTGAATATCAAATTCTTTAGATTGAAAAATGACACCTGGACACGGGAATCTAAGCCGGGACCTTTGGCTTAGTACGCCAATGCTCTAACCACTGAGCTATACAGGAATCTTTCTGTGCCCAGCGTCATTCTTCACTCATATTTTAAGGCAGAGTCTGTAATGGATTAGTTTGGCTATTTAATCTATCATTTATGCGCATTCGTACAATTGTTATTGCACTATTGACAACATAAAACCATCTTGAGTCGAAGGTGGCTGCGTTATCTGATAGCTCGTGATCACTCATATTTAGCTGACGATTTCCGCATGTCAATTACAGACTCTGCCGTAAAATATGAGGGAAGAATTATCCTGGGCATGGGACGATTCCTGGATAGCTCTGGTAATAGCATTGTCTTTTTAAACCGAATATCCCGTGTTCTATTCCCATGCCCGGGTGGAATGTCTTAATTTAAAGATTTATATAAATAGAATATATTGAAATATATTTAAGCAAAATTAGTTTTAACATACTTAACAGGGGACATGCAGGCCAATACTCCATCCTTATTTGGTCTGGCTTGCCAGGGGTAAAGAGGCTGGAGTCAGAATCCCGGTTGCATTCAGAGTGGCTTTACTTAATTGTTTTTACACTCTCACTCCACTCAAATGTGGCTACGTTACTTCCAAATTCTATCTTCCTCATCCAAACCAAATTAGTGTAACTTTGCGGTTATCATATACAAGAATTGAGAAATATTGCAAACATAAAATTTAACTATTAAACACATCTAAAATCTTAACAAAACTTCACCTAAATTTAGTTAATTTTGCTTGGCTTATCTAATTCCATTAACCAAACAAAAAAAAGTGGCTATATTTTGTCAATTACAAATATTCTCTAAGGTTTGACACTTTATTAATATTAAAACTCAAATAATACAAGAAAAAGGATTCATAATTCGTAATCCTTCAACTTGTTAATATTAAATTTAAATACTGCAGTAAAAATCTATAGACTAGGTAAAGCTTCTTATGGGGTGATTTATTTTACACTAGCAAAAGTACACCCAAATAACAAATTACGTACACCTGCTTGGCGGATGGTTTCAATAAATGTTAGGGTCCTTAAGGCTTCGTCCTTCAGACATTACCAAACCGTTTGCAAAATACTTTAGTTCTTGTACCTCTTGGGTTGAAATGTATTCTTTGTGTGTTGATAACGCCAATGTGTTTCGAGTGATTAGTACTCTATTATGGTACTAAATATGATAGCCTTATTTTTTGAACACCATTTAATAAATTATGTTTAAAAAGGTTGATTTGACTAGTTAATGTTATATGTAATATGTTTTTCAAATTCACATCAATATGGATATATAACGACCTGGTTTTAAGTGCGGCAATGAATTTCTAGTTTCATAAAATATCATAAAGTAATTAATTTTATTCGCTAAAGCACCACGTTGAAAATTTAAATATAATAATGGGCTACAAAATAAAATACGAATTTTTGGTAGCCGCAGTATGGAGAAAATAAAATAATATTATACCAAATACAAAAAAGTAAATAAACATTAAATAAATGATTATCCAATAAATATAACTAAATCAGACGAATATTATCTTTTGATATCTTTCAACTTTATTTAATGTCAGCTGTAAATTTAGTGGTTGAGATTCTTAAAAATGTTGTTAAATACTCATCGGTGTGTTGAATATAAAAAGTATATACTGCCATAATAATATAGTTTTTAACTACATTGTTTTTATTCCGTAGTTAGGTGTGTCTGCGCGTAAAGAACCGCAGTAATTTGCCCAGGGCGGGTGTATATTATGTAAGCTATAAACAAATTAAGATTTTAAGTATATTAGAATATATTTACACACAACAGTCTTGTAGATCTAAATTATTTTTACACGCGGAATAAACGTCAATCTCATGTAAGTCTTGTATGTCGGTGATTGGGAGATTGTGGTTTGAATCCCAGTCGGGTGTTTTAAGGGATTATTTCATAAATGGTTTCAAAGATTCATCTCGTTGTAACTTTTATCTTGATTCCACCTTCCTCATTCCTACTAGATAAAAAAAAAAATTGTGTATAGCCCATGTGATTGATAAGACCGGGTATAAATAAAAATATTTGCCTCGTTATTGTATTTCTAGACTTGTAGATGTTTATTTCTAACCTGTAGAAGTGCCCAGTAAAACAAAAAGTAGTTCTAAACCAATGCAAAGTATAATGACTACTTCTCGAATGGAGATAGAGCGAGCGAAACATTTTTTTACTCAAAAAATCCCATCTCTATCTCCCGTATGTGTCAAGATCAACTTTAACCTTTTTGTAGACGTTTTTCTTAAAATGACAAATATCCCTTTTAATTGCGATAACACGGGATGGGCCAAAGAGGGTTGAGATAAACAATCTCTCCCCTTCATCCTTCTTTTCGGTACCGACATTAAAACAACGGTTAAAATACTGGCTCATTAACAAAAAGACATGACATCGACATTCCTGAAGAAATCTTTCCTTCGTCGGGTTACGCTTGCCTGATCACTAATTACGTCCTTCAGATATTTAGACACCCACGTGAACTTTCCAAAAAACTTGACATTAATACTAGGTAACATTTCATGGCTTTGATACATTTTGTCTTCAAACGGATGGGTATTGTCCCTGAAGGGAGAATGTCACCGAGATAAAATTGCAGACAATGATTACGGGTAATAATTTCTCTTACCCAGCCTGCGAGCTTTACAGTAAATCGCACCTTGAATGTCCTGTTCAGATTTCATAGAGGGAACGTGATATTTTGAAACTCTTTACCTCGACCTTGTAGAAATGTTATGACAAAAATATAGTAACAGATTAAATTGACTGTAATGAATTGGGTTTAATCGTGCATTTTTAAAAGTACGATTATTAAAAATTTAAGATTAAAAATAAAATCATTCATCAAATGTGAATTTATATAATGAGCTGTATGACATATAATATCAAGGACACGAGCTAACCAGTCTAAAGGTGTTGTGGTCTGTGCACTTGGCTACAAGCCTAGGGGTTCCGAGTTCGATTACCGGCTGGTACTCTGGGTATTTTCCACGAAGGGGTTTCATCCAAACGGTTGCCGGGTTTGGTTGGGTAGGTTTAAGTTAGGTTAAGGTTCACCCCAGTTCCACAACTCCGTAATAACTATCATCACATCATCTAATTTTAGGTACGACGTGTAGGCAACCTCAAAGGTATACCCTAGCAACGTTCTGTTCCACCAGAGCGGCTAGTAGTCTACATATTCAGCGATATATTCTGAATGCCATGTTCCTTCAGATAGTTTATACCATACAAAAAAATGACACTACCTATAATGTAATACTGGGCTCATTGATATTAAATAATTCTAATTATTAGTATTATTTAATTCAATGAGCACAGTATTACATCACTAGGTAGTGTCATTTTTTGTATGGCATATAAGTTATGTTTCGCAAATAAATCAAAAACAAGTTAACGCAATTAAATATAGTTTACGAATAAGAAACTACCGAAAGAGCTAGCAAAATGCTCGCGTATTTAATTCTAACTCAGAAGTTTTAGTTTAAAAACCTAGAATAATGGACTTAGACAGAGATGTAATCTAGAGGAATCTGACCACCGATTTGACAATATACTGATTTGTTGGTGATCGGGAGGCTTAGGTTCAATTCTCGACAGAATCATTTTTTTCCCAGTGTAGTTTTACCATTTCCTCTCAACTCTAATGTAGATGCAATTTCTCTAACCTATCTGTATCATCCATAATATTTAATTAAACCATTACTAAACTTGATTTTAAAATTGCTATTAAAACAATAATCAAGGGGCAAGGAGAATATGAGTAAGGTGTGAATAATATAAATTAAAAACTACCCATTCAATTAAATAAGGTAGGTGACCTGGTGGTCTAGGGGGTACGGTGTCAGACTTCTATGTTGGCGTCCGGGGTTCAATCCTCGGTCCCGGCACAGATTTATCTGATTACCAAACCCTTCCTTCACCTCTGACAAGACATCTTGTGAATGTGAAGAATGCCAGGTCTCCACCGTGGTTCGGATTCCACGTTAAACTGTAGGTCCTTCATTTCATCTCATATTCACCCTACCATTGCACATTAGCGCAAGTGCGTATAACCCGAACTGGTAGTAAGACGCGGTGCTAATAATAATAATAATTATTATTAATTAAGGAAAGTTCATAATACAAAATGATAGGTCTGTCTTAGGAACATTAACGACATTTGTGGAAAAAACCATGAACACAGTTCTTAGATTTCATCAATTCTACCCTTAAGTGGTGGGAAAGCCCATTTACAACTGTTAACTTCTTAAAACGGTAACAAGACCACCAATATTATCTAATACAACATAAATATACTAGCAAATTCAGACAGGTCTTAAGACTCTATTTCACTACACGATGAAATCAAAGTTGAAGGCTATGAAGAAAAAAAATATCTCGGGAGGTGGAGCCTAAAATCTGTAAACTGCTAGGGAAGGGGTAAAATCATTTTAGGTGGGGGTCCTTGAGTGTCAATCATTCCCTAACTCTCCCCCTTTGACCGAGTGAGGTGAGGAGGTAGCCAGCCAGGTATCTATGAGTAATTAACTCCCCCATGTAAGGGAATAAAATACAGAAATAGCTTAATTTCAACTGCAGATAAGCTTCTTGAGTTCCAACTTCCAATGGTCAGACCACTCTGGATGCTAATAGTTTAAGTGTTACACTTTATTTTATTATTTTTATAGGTACCTAACTCATTTAAAAATATTTTACTTTAATTATAATTTTTTACTTTAAGGTTTTAACTATCGAACTCATTTTACAAGAATTGATGATATATGAAAATACTTTTAGTTATTAATACCCGCTTCATTGGCCGCATGGTTTAAGGCGTCACTCTCGCAAGGCGGTGAGGTCGGGCCTTTATTCCGGTCATGTGTACTGAGCGTGATT
This sequence comes from Timema douglasi, assembly GCA_901482245.1. Classification (NCBI taxonomy): domain Eukaryota; kingdom Metazoa; phylum Arthropoda; class Insecta; order Phasmatodea; family Timematidae; genus Timema; species Timema douglasi. The sequence continues at coordinate 15,923 of CABEEJ010008033.1, read as the reverse complement.
TATCCTAAATTATTTTCCACCCTCCCACCCACACATTACAGTAATTTAGTAGGTCTATATAGGAGCATAGCCCGTATGGGTAGTAGATTCGGAGCTAAGAAAAACTACTCATAAAAAGTGTAAATTATATCAGTAGTTTTATTACTACATTAACTATTGTAACCTTTTACTTAAAGAGTTGGCCCAGTTACAACGAGATCGACTGGTGGGATCAACCTGAAACGGGACATGGTTATAGTGCAGTCCAGCAGGGATATAGGCCTATAGGAGTTTGTTATTATTAGTTTGCAATGCAATTTTTTGAATTGATACACGAGTTTTATATACATTTATTACAAATACAGTTCAGTTACAGTTTAAATTGGTTTGAAAAATATTATCAATGTTTTTGGTTCTATAACGTCGATGTTTTCAGTCGCTGTTCTTTTTTCATCTATGTTACTTTATTAGTAAGGATATCGACTTTTTCCTTCAATGATCATCCAAATTATAGTCCTATTTGGGTGCACTAAAAGAAAGATGTGACCCCATAAATGTAAATAAGCATTTGTGGACAAGTGTCAAACTCATTTAGTCTGGTTTTATTATGCTAGGGAGGCTGGGGTTCGAATATCGGTCGGGTAACTGAGCGTGTTGTTTTCTAAATGGTTCCCCACTCCTCTTCTATGCAAATGTGGGAAAATTTTCAGAAAAATTATAGCTTACTCTTCCTTAATCGTGAATTGTAGTAAAACGCAGTGACTTACTATATTTTCAGCTTCGAGATTATGCTGAATCTATGTTTTATGTGAAAAAGTGTATTTTACAATTAGGTCTGTCTGTCTACCTTAAGAGATAGAGCTGAAATAGTTGGATGGATTTTTTATTTTTTTTTATTTTGTCTTTATTCCCCAAATTAGGGATGGTTCACACATTAATAATTTTAAAAACTTGAAATATTTCCAAAATAGGATCCAATGATTGTGTTTAAAAAAGTTATCGGAATAGTTTTAAATGACAAATAACACTGTAATCTTTCAAAAATGACACACATGATTTGGTTTAAAATGAGAATCAGAGTAAATTTTTGCTTTATAAGTAATTCAATTTGATTGATTTTCTTAAAAAAAGTAAGCATTTAAAGATAAGGTTTAGTTTGTTGAGAAATTAATTTTCAAAATTAAATTGTTTTTAAAAATGATCTTACTGATTTTCTAATTGGCATATTTATACTATAGATAATAAAATATGTTGAATTTTTAAAATACATTAATTTAAAGCTCGTTTACTTATGACAAATTTTGAAAATTTTACAATTTTCTAAAGTGGCCTTCAATATTTAGTTCAAAATAGCTATATTGGAATTGAATAAACACACAACGTGTGTATATTGGAATTGTTTTACATAATAAATAAGAAGATTTATATATTTTTAAATATGACTAATTTTAGGGTCGTTCAGTCAGCACATTTACAGTAGAATATACATTTGTGTGTTATAGGATTTAAATGGTCAACATAACTACTGTACTCGTATATAATGTTTTATTGTTCTTAGGGATCATAAAATATTGAATTTTAATATAAATAGTTGGCCATGTATATAAAAATATATTATGTACCTTTTAATTGAGTGTGTTCAATATTAATACTGTATGATTAAAAACTGTTCTAAGGTTTGAGGAACAAAATAATAAGAAAATACTTTATCAATAAGATTTTTTGGGAAGAAATTAAACAAAACACTTGGCTCTTCACTAGATATTAAAATAAAATAAACATTTGTTTATAATAAATTTAAAAGGAATTCGATGTTTTGTTTTTATTTATTTATATTTTATTCATATAAAGAGATTCTTTCAGTTCATTTATTTTGTGTTAGTGAACTTGTCTAAAACATATATATCATAGGCCAAACCTAAATACACTTTGAATGACTTCAACCAAATAGACTAAAACTCTGGTAGTCCTAAATTCCAGATAATCTGATCAAGGGGCTATTTATTGGGACTCCTTTCCCCCTTTCTTGAGTTAGCCACAAAAAAAAAAGTGCCCCATCAAGCTTGGAAAACAATTACTCTTTCAATGTTCGACGACTATTCAGTGATTCAATCAATGTTGAGGAACTAGACATTTATATTTTAGAGTTTTTTTTTCCAGTCACTGTTGTTTTTACAACTACAAACTTCTTGGTTAGTTTAGTCACACTTTTACAATTACGAAGGCATTTTAAAACTTCCATTTTTTCCCCATAGACGTGTCCACAGAAGGGCCCAGGTAGGCCCCCTTTTGTTAGTTTAAATATTGTGTTTAATTAGGCAGGCACACACACACACATACAAATGTAAGAAATAATTAACTAGTTTGAGAAGGATACATATAATTCTTATTACAATTTAAAAATAGTTATAAATAGCTTCTACAAGCTTCTGATTTGATCATTCCTTATAAAATATAAAGATATGGAATTTAAAAAAATTCGGGAATGGACTACTCTAAATAGCTTCCATGAATAAAATATAAATGGAAATATATTCTTATGAAAATACTCAGGGTCATTGGCGGTGGAACCGAGGGGTAAGGAGGGCACTGCCCATGGGACGAATTAGCCGCCAGGATATAATTTACTCTCTCCTAGATACATTTAAAACACCCTGACAGTATTGAATATTAGGCTAAAAGATTTCCTTAAATAAAATTCCAAATGATTTCTAGCTGCATTAAATTTTCAAAAAATTACTGGAGAAGACCACTCCAATTAGCTTCTAGGATCATGTAATTGTAAGAAAAAAATCAGTCGAGGAGCACTCTAAATAGCTTATAGGGTCATCTAAATAGCTTATAGAGTCATATAAATAAATAAATTTAGGCAAGGGCCACTCCAGATAAGTTTTAGATTCTTACAATTTTAAAGAATTTTCTTGCGATAAGCACTACTAAAGTTTTTGAAAGCCTTTAATTTAAAAAAGTGGCCAGTGGAAGATCACTTCAAACATCTGCTACAGTCATCTAATTAAAAAAATCCATAAGAGGGCCATTTCAAAAATATTCTGAGAAGATCCACTTTTCAAAATATTAACGAACAAAGACCACTCCAAATAAAGGCATTTCATTTTCGAGAAACATTCAGGTGAGGAGCAATCTAAATAACATCTAGAAACAACCAAATTTAAAACTATTTCAGGGTGAAGACACCTTCAAATAGCTTTTAAGAAATCTAAAATAAAATAAAAACTTTGGGTGAGAACTTTTTAAATTGGCTTCTAGACTTTAGAGGCGTTAAAATTTTAAAAATTTCCAGAAGACGAAATACTTCAAATAGCTTCTAGGAAAATCAAAATTTTAAAAATATTGGAGAGAGGACTACTCAAAAGAGCTTTTAAAAGAGTATAATTTCCGAAAATGTAGGTAAGGACCACTACAAATTAGTAATAGTGAAAGTGGGGAATGGGGTGTAGGGGAAGTTATTGCCTCTTCCGGAATAAAGTATATGTATTTCACACATTCTGGTATTCTCTAAATTGAAGCTGAAAAACTTGCATCAAACTACAAATAGCTTCTAGGGGTTTTCAATTTTTCTTTAAATGTGCCAGGGAGAGGTCCACTATAAATAGTTTCTAGAGGTATTGGATTTGAAAAATTTTCTGGGATGGGCGCAAAAAGATTATAGATGCAAATATTAAAAAAAAAGCAATAACAAATATAAATACCCAAAATAATATCCTCACTGGTCGACCATATCGCTTCTATTTACTCGCTTAGCCTTCACTCAAGTGCAGGTACATTTTATATCTTCCCCAGCCCTGTTATTACTTATGAATGTATTTAGTTATATATTATCTCGTAAAAATATAGTTGCGGGCAATAAATAATATTTAAAATTGTATTTAATAAAACGGTTGTTTCTAAAATAATTTACCTCGGTGGCGTAGTTGACTGACGCGCTGGTTTCGTGTAGTGGCAGACGGTCGAGGATGGGGGAGTTCGAGGTTCGAGTCTCTGTAGGGTAAACTAGGGGTGTTTCCCGCTCTCCATCTACGCAAATGTGGATTGAACTTTCCCAATTCCTAATCCGGTTGAATTCTTGGTTCTGCTTCTTTTTTCAATCATTTGTAAAATTTGGTTTGGTTGAAGTGTACATAGAGAAGAGCCAGTCTCGTAAAGATTGTTAACTCTCTAAAAATAGTGCAGAGTACCCACCTCAGTGACGCAGTTGGCTATCGCGCCAAATTCGTGTTGAGCTAGACTACCTAGGATGGGGGACATAGAGAGATAGAGGTTCGAATCTTGGTCAGGTGAACTGGGGTGGTTTTTCCACTCTTATTCCCCCCGCAAATGTGGGTGAAACCTTTCCAAATCCTAGTCCACTAACGTAAATAGTACTTAAGCGTATTATAGCCCAAACGGTTAGTAATATGCGGTGCTAAATAGAGTAATAGATAGCAAACTGGCCTACATCAGAGGACAAGGTGGTAATCACTGCTTTGGTAGTCGCATGGTCTAACGCTCTACTCTCGCATTAGGTTATAGACTACTGATAACGGGGAGATTGAGGTTCGAATCTCGGTCGGGAGTACTGAGGGAGGTGGTTTAAACCCATACCTGCACTTGGAAGGTTTTGTTTAAATTTCACCCTCTCATAGTTAAATAAGTACAGTTACACTAATATTTTATACTTCGGTGGTTGTGGGGCTACAAGTCATTAGGCTCGCACTAGATTAACTTGACGCGGAAATAACTGTAGTAAAGCCCGAACTGGTAGTAAAATAACGCCGTGGAAAAACAACTGTTTATATGTAGATTCCAATTTTTCTACAGATAGACTTTTAGAAATTAAAAACTTTTTTCAGCCAACATTTACAAAATAATACTACAGTATTGGTGATATTTTATAGGTACTAATAGTATACCAAAATATGTTGCTCCAGATCACTTGTATTGACGCATGAATACATGAAATTAGATCTAATGGCTTTGATAGTTGTTTCAATGAAAATGGGACTGTAGTTCGGTCAGACAGTGCTCAGCTGTCATGTTCCTCTCTAGGATTCGGTTCAAATCTCGTTGGGGTGCAGTGGTAATAAATCTCAATATTGAAATTTTTTATATTTTTTTCTCTCTTGCGTGCCAGGGCACCCATCTGGGCTATTCGCATATTTATATTAATATAACAGGAGTCCATAATAATAAAAGGAAGTGTTTGTGTGTTTATTTGCTTGCAATGCCCAGCCAAAACTACGGTACGCAGAGATCTGAAATTCTTAACATAGATGTACAGAAGGGGGTCCAAATTAACCTCAAAGCTGAATTTTTAATTAGCTTTTTAATTAGGCTATTTTTTAACACAATACCACAGTAGATCACGGGCAAAGCCGTGTGGGATTGCTAGTCATAAATAATTTAAAATGTAAGTGTGCCCTCATTTGCATGAAGGTAGATAATAAAACCATTTTAAAAACCCATCAATTTATCTGACAATATTTAAATCCCATCACTGGCAAAAAAAGACTCGGTACTTGGGTATCAATATCATCACAATTCATTCTATACATGCATCGATGGTTGCATGGTCTAGGGTGTCACTAGACAGTCGATGGCAGAGTGATCGACGTTTGATTTTCTCACTCCAAGCAAATGTGGGTAAACATTCTAACCGGTCTAGAAAAATCTGGTCAATCAGCAAAAACCCTTTGAAATTGGTGGGGGGTGCACTTGGAAGGAAGTACGACCATTCTAACAGACATTAGCCATGCTAAAGATATCCAGGTTCAAATCCGGGTGTGCAAGCCGTCTAAATGTCAGGCTAATTTAATTATGATGGGGGTGGAATTCGAATCCCTGCCGTGTAAACTGTAGGTATTTGTCCCTCGGAACATTTTATTAATCATCCTTACCGCACGTTTTGCGTAAAATGGTACGTGTCATTCATATAGTTATGGTGGGGGAGATCATGGATTTTAATCTCACGGTGAAATGGGGTGGTTTTCTACTCTCCCTCACTCCTAGTAAACTCTGGAACATTACTACCTTACTCCTTCGGTCCATGATGGATACCTACATTTACGCATGTTGACGGACAATAGCAAAAACAAATTTTAGTTGACTTTTGTGGTGGGGAATAGCGGCACCTGAGGATCACGAGGTCCCTGATTATCCATAATTAGAGCTGTATCAATGCTCTCTAGTTGCGACATCACCGGGAAAAACCCATTGCCAAGGGGAAGTTTGTCAGAGTCAATGACCTAGCTCACGGTTTCAAGGTCACGATATATTCCTGCCTTGTCGAGCCGCCAAACTGGCACCAGTCATAAGGGAAAACCCATTGCGACATCATTCTCATGGTCACGATCTATTCTCTTCCTGACTTGTCTTGTAGACCCACCAAACTGGTGCCAGTTATGAGTCATCAGTATTCAGAGCTTTTATTACTCATGAATTTATGCAGTTATATATTATTTCGTCAAAATATAGTTGCGAATATTAAATTATTGTTTCTGTTATTATAAGGGCTACAAGAATAAACAGGTTGTTTTCACTTTATCCTTGTTTAGCACTCTACCATAACGATGCATTGCATTTTATACTTGTATCGATGGTCGCATGGTCTAAGGCATCACTAGACGGCCGGTGACAGAGTGATCGATGTTTGAAGCAAATTCGGGTACATATTCTACCAGGTCAACCAGAAAAATTGTGGAGGTCCAGGAGCTATGGCCATTCTAACAGCCATTAGCTGTGCTAAAGATATCGAAGTTTGAATTCTGGTGTGCACACCATCTAAATGTCAGTCTCCTGGTGGGGAAAAATCGAATAATTGATCCCAGAGTGGGTATTTAGAAAGCACATCTGAACCTGTGACCTTCAGAAGGCCACGACTGATGCGCCAAGTGGCCTTGGGGCTGTGGGAAAAGCACATCTGAACCAGCGACCTTTAGAAGGCCACAACCAATGTACCAAACGGCCTTGGGGGTTCATGACTCTTCAACAAAGTCATTGTCACCCTCTTTCGAAATTTATAACAAGTTTGGGACAGCTTACAACCTCACAAAGAGGGGGGTATGACAAAGTGAGGAGAGGAGTGAATTGAAAGGCAGTCCAACAGATCCTGGCAAAAGGGAGCAGTCAGTGTAACTTAGTTTGTTCTGTGACGTGGGGATGTAAGGAGGATGGTGAGTGAAGAAAATGTGAAAGGGGCCTTACGGCTGTGATATTCTGTCAGCTGCTCGGTGGTCACACTCTTAGATAAGCGGCCGGACAGAGAAGATTATCCAAGCGCTCACTAGCGATGCCGAGCGTCAGTAGACTGCACGCCAATAAATAAATAAATAACTCCCATGCCCCTTTCCAATCCTACGACAATCAACTCCCCCACACCTATAAAAACTCCAACGCCCATCCGAATCCTAACCAGATATAAATAACCACTGAGCCCAAATAAAAAAGCAATGAGAATACATAAATAACCATTGATCAACCATAAAAAAGTAATGAACACAAATAAAAAACAAATGAGACAAGAACAAACATGTTTGGAATACTGGAATGGGAGTCAGGAGGAAGGGTGGAGAGGGGGAAAACAAACAGTCAATCAGAGAGTGAGGGGCGTAGTCTCGTGACCAAATTCAACCAATCAGAGCTCTGTTTCCATAGGGCTTGCTAGCTACTGTAGTGGTCGGGGGATTGTGAGATGAAATTGAGGACCTACAGTTTAACGTGAGATCCGAACCACGTTGGAGGCCTGGCACTTCCCACTTTCACAAGTTATGATTAATACACTTCTTGTCACAGGTGAAGGAACGGTTTGGCAATAAGTTAAATATGTGCTGGGACGTAGGAGAGCCTTGGAACCCTAGTACAGAAGTTTGACACCTTACCCCTAGACCACCAGGTCACTCCTAATTATGTTTAAATTTATAGTGCTAAGTAATTGGTTAAATTTTATTTAAAACATTTAGGCATTGTATCAATAATGTAGAGATTATTGCGAACAACATATGATTTGACAAGGTTAATGAGCTTAAATCTTTAGGTATAATTATAACTACCAATAATAATATTATATTGGCAATTAGGAAAAAAATACAGTCTAGAAATGAATGTTATTATTCTGTCTGTAAATTGTTGGCATCTTGCCTGCTTTAATATAATGTAAATTTCAAAATATACAAAACAATAAATATTTTACCGATCGTTCTCTATGGGTGCGAAACATGACGAAAACAAATTTGTAGTATTTGAAAACAAGGTGCTTAGGAAGATGTTTATCAAAAATGGGATGAGGCTACTGGTGAGTAAAGAAGATTACACAATGATGTACTCATCACAAGTCATTGCTAGGCTAATCAAGTCTCGTAGATTAAGGTGGGCAGGACATGCAGAACTAATGGGAGATTTTAGAACCTTGTTCAGGGTATTGACGGGCAAACTCAATGGGGAGAGACCATTGGGAAATCCTGGACACAGATGGGAGGATAACATTAAAATGGAACTGAAAGAGATAGGATGTAATGAGGTGGACTGGATAGAAACAGCTTAAGATAGGGATAGAGTTTAATGAGGTGGACTGGCTAGAACCAGCTTAAGATAGGTATAGATTATAATGAAGTGTGCTGGATAGAACTAGCTTAAGTTAAGGATAGGGTGTGATTAGATGGACCGGATAGAACTAGCTCAATATAAGGATAGGGTATAACGGCGTGGACTGAACAGAACTAGCTCAAGATAGGGATAGGTGGCGGTCTTTTTTAAGTGCATCAATGAAATTTATAGCTCTTAGTTATATCTGTATAGTAAGTATTAAGGCATAAAACCAAATATAGCAAATTTACATGTGAATTATAGACAATTTTAAATTAGGACATTGAAACGTTGTTACATGAATATTCATCACATGACTGGCTTTTCTGTAATTTTTATTCTTCAGTTTTAACACCACAAACGCTTTTAATTATTTATGGTGTGAACGTTCTTTTAGTTGAATATGTCTATATGATTAACTATAAATCATTAACTATACCTCTTACTCCAACAATTGATTTTCTCATGAAGCCCCTAATTTTTTTCAAGCATCAAATGATTACCCGACAATATTCACGTGTTTTCTTAAAATCTATCATTCTATGATTTGTTAAGTGCATTTTTTTATCTGTTCAGACTATCAGCATATTTACACTAATGGAGTAGGAAAGATACGAGGAAACGTGTACACATTTGACTGTTTCAATCCTGTGGCCTGGGCCAGTTTTTTTATTCAAGATGTACATTTCTCAATATCTGCTTGCTAGGCCTGTCGTAGCTTCATTTGCCTTATAATTTATCTTAAGACTAGGACAGGCACAACATCCAGTCCCCGACCATTAATTTATTGCTGTGAAAGCGTAAACCCACATTTCACAAATAATAACTCTTTCGACCGTGCTGGGAATCAAACCCGGGAGCCTTATCTCAATAGACAGACAAGTTACCGACTGAGCCAAGGTATTGGATTGAAATAGATATAATTCATAAATTAATATCTCTGCATACTCTGATGTGATTCAAACCCTGACACATCACTATAAAACCGGATTAGGCACTTGTGCCCGCCCACAATTACGTGTAAGTGATTTAAAAAAGATAACACATCAAAATTACTTACGTATGCCATTCAAAAGAGAAGCTATGTGGATATATATTAGTATCAAAAGGGGGGTAGGGGAGCTACTTATACGCTAAAATGCCCCTACAGCACAAACCACACGGCCCTAAAGAACCAGAACCATTGAAGCGTCGCTAACAACGTCTCTTGGCGGTTATTTACACCTGGCCAAGAGCGATTAACACTTCAGGTCACGGAACATCGAGTTCGATCGACCTTGGTTCCAGTCGACCTTCGACCAACCTTTATTCACAAATTTTGGTTGTTAATGTCTAGAACTTTAATTTATAATCCATATCGTAGATGAATAATCTGTCAGTGTGTGTGTAGTGGTTCATATCCTGATTGGATCGGGAAGCCGTGGTTTAGCACCCATCGGTTATATTGAAGAATGGTTTTTTCTATTAATAGTTTTGCATCCTCTATCCAGGAGAATAATATTTAAATTTGTAAATACTATCCTCATTTGCTGCTTTGGTGTGTCAACTAAATGTGCTCAGGCCGAACAGATATTAAGATGAGGCAACAAAACGTTTTATTATTACTCTTGGAGCCGTATTTATAGTCTCGGGAGCCAACCAATCTCCAGGTATACGAACAACAAGCAGGTCAGACTGAGTGATGGATTGGATGACCTCTAAATCTTGACTATGTAGACAGCTCTCAGTCCATCAATGCATTATTCTGGTAAAAATAAAAGGTACGGCGCACTGCACAGAATTTCGCTCTCTTTATCTTAAAATAAAGCAATTTACTAAAAATTAGTAAGGTCTGTGAGACAAAATAATATACATTGGTATATAAAGACTCCACCAAAAAGCATAAATAAAATAATACACATTGCTACAGAAACATTGAGGAAAGAGGAATATCTTATACAAACAACATCGCTAAAACCATTTTCAAGGTCTCAGGGTGTCATGAAACATCGACATTTATCAAAATATCGAGCTCAGATTTTTTTGACGATCATAATAATTCTCTTTTCCAATAGTAGGAAAAAACCATGCAAAATTTCTTACTTTAAAAATTAAACGCATTTTAAAAATAAATGTTGATAGGTTTGAAAAGGAGTGAAAGAAGTTTCCCTGAAGTGTGGCACTGTATTCTGTATTTGTAAAGCGACTAAGATCTGAAGGGGGCACTTCACAAACAAGTGTGTTGTTCTCTTGACAGTTAAATAAGTGTTTGAGCGAGTTTAACTGAGTTGTATTAATTGCGTATAGCGTGTGTAGCACGACCGGTGCTCAATTCAACAGAGGTTGATTTATTTGATTATAAAAAGGTTTACAGTTACGTTTGTTTCAAACTTGAGGGATGTGGTGTCGGTCTCGAGTTGTTTACCTTCTGGAGACTGTTACCGTGGCATGTAAAGGAGTTCAGAGTTTGGCGGATAAAGCAAACCGAGAAAAAATAAACTGTACGGTGTACTGCTGAGACTTTCTCCCCCCTTTACCTGAACAGGAATATCTTTATCCAAAACCTGTAAGATATACGAATAAATATAATATATATTCTTGCAAATACAATCCACCAAAGAGCAGCAAGGAAATAATATAAACTGTTACAGAAGCCTAGTGAGGGAAAATTATATGTATTCACCAAAGAGCACAACAATCAACTTCACATAACTCAATTTAAAAAATATATTTCACAGAAACTATTAGTTTTATAAAAGTATATTTAAAACAAAAGTTTTTATTTTTAATATTACTATAAATTTGCAATGATGAGTTTAGTATCTTAAATAGTTGTGGAGATAAGAAATTTTTCGCTTATGTAGTGTACCCTATGCCATTTTCATAGGAAAATGAAAATAGCCATTTTGTTTGTAATATTAATCAACGCCTGGATACGAATTTTAATCAAAACCATTAGGGACCAATTTTAAGAAAATCGATTTGTTCTCTTTTCGCCCTTTATTAAACTACTCTTAATTTTTGGGATAAAAAGACACACAGTCAGACGGCATTGCAAAAGCAACTTTTTAGGGTTCGGGGGTTCATGAAACGTCTACATCCATCAACATCTCGGACTAGTTTTTTAAGCCCGCATTGGTGTTCGAAAAGTAAAAAAATATATATATTTGTATTTAACTTGAAAATTATTGGTTTATAAAAATATGTTTCAAATAAAATATTAGTATTATATATAGATTTACATATTTGTATTATATATAGATTTACATATTTGCAATGATAAGTAATTTCATATCTCAAATAGTTTCAGAGATGTAATAAGAAATAAGAATTTATACATCAGACCGGAACACTTAAAGTCATTTTGCCGAGAAAATGAGAGCATCCATTTTGTTTACAATATTTATAATTTTTTTTAAATGAAATTTAATCAAAATCGTTGGAGCCGATTTTGAGAAAATCGATTTTTCTCTTTTTACTATTCAGTAAACTACTCTTAATTTTAGGGTTGTTTATCCAATACCAAAAATCCCTTAGGGTAACCCTATGAAAACCCTAAATACCATGTTTTAGCCCAATCGGTAAAATATCTTAGGCTTTATATGGAGGTACAGACAAACAGACGAAATTTCAAAAGCAACTTTTTCGGATTCAGCAAAATCTCGAGCTAATTTTTTTTGACGACCACTATACTTTATCTACCTGTAAGATAAGCGCGTAAGTAAAAATATATTTCATAAAAACTATTAGTTTTATAAAAAAATATTTCAAACAAAAGTTATAGTTTTTAACAGTGCTACAATTTATAGCTGACACAATATTCTTTATTTCAAAGAGTTGCGGAGATATGGTCAAATAGAAATTTTGGTTTATTGAAAGTACCCTCAAATCAATTTTCATGGTAAATCACCATTATGTTTGCAATGTTAAACAGTGCCTAGATACAAATTGTAATCAAGATTGCTAGAGCCAATTTCGAATAGATTACATCTCTTTTCACCCTTAAATAAACTTCCCTTAATTTTAGAGTTGGATAAAATATTCCAAAAAGACCCTCTCAGAAACCTTATAAAAACACTAGATATCAAACCAGCTTCGGTAGATGCATGGTCTAACACGCGACTCTTGCAGTAGACTAGATTGCCGATAATAGGGAGATCGAGATTCGAATCTCGGTTGGGTGTGTTGAGGGTGGTTTTTACTAAATGGTTTTACACTCTCCCTCCACTCAAATATGGATGCATTTCTATAAATATAATCTCCCTAATCCCGAAAACCATTAGTTTAATTAGTACATGAACGCATAACCTAAAGAGTGTAGTAAGACGCGGTTCTAAAAGAACAACTATATACCAAGTTTTAGCCCGATAGGTAGAATGGTTTGGGTTCTAGTCCCGGTAACAGACAGGCAGATGGCATTGATCTTGTTTTTTCACGTTTAAAGGGTCATGAAACGTTGACAACCATCAAAATATATGGTCCATTTTTTTTGACGACCTCAATACTTTCTAAACCTGAGGAAAACGAGAAAATTAAAGGTGAAACATGTTTAAAGAACAAATATACGCTACGAGTAATTCGAGGTTTTGATTTTTAACTAATCTGGATTTTAGGTAGAAAGAGGTCATGTTTTGAGTCTCAGGTCACTGTTTTTCCACATTTGATCTAGTGTCACGTGTCGCTACCGTCTTATACCCAAGATGAGCGTGCGCCCTTTCTCCTCCTTGTTTTGTTCAGGAAGCATCCTCACGATCACATAGATAACAAAAATAAATATTTCGCCTCATTTTATGGATAAAAACTATTTATGAGGTTAAGAAATTATTTCTACTTATCATAATTTAAGAAAAGTAAAAACACCAGCTTACCTTAGATCATTTATTTACCGCTTTGTTAATATATAGTATTGTGCGTCTGGCCTACAGTATTCGCAGCCCACATTTGTGGAAATATGATCCAGTACTAATGTACCGTGGCCCAGGGGACGCCCGAATGACTACTCGTACATCATTATTTATTATTATTATTATTATTTAGCACCACGTCTTACTACCCGTTCGGGCTATACGCTTTAAGTACTAACTACGCTAATGGATTAGGTATTGGGAAGGTTGAGTTAGAGGAAGTGAACCCGCATTTGCGTGGAGGGAGAGTGGAAAACCATTTAGGAAAAACCACCCCCAGTACACCCGACCGAGATTCGAACCTCGATCTCCCCGTCCTCAGCGGTTGAGCTCAACACGACTAGCGCGTTAGCCAACTACGCCACCTAGGCGGGTTACTCGTACATCCTTTCCGTGGAGGATCTTTCCATTTCCCAAAGACATGAGGTGATGGTGATGGTGAATATGAGGGTGCGGAGCCAGTGGAAACTCTTAAACCTAACTTAAGCCTAATTAACCAAACCCTGGTGGCCCTGGGGTGATTCCCCTTAAGGTGGGACGAAAGGGAACGCGACACTTTATTTGGCCAAAATAAATCAAACATTGATTCAGTACAAACTTAGATTTTAGTTTTATTAACATGGTGATATCAACATTTCTTGAATATCTGTAAAGGGTGTCCTGGAATTTAATAACATATTTTTCTCTTCATTTAAAAAGTTTGTCATCTAATGCCGCTATATTCAGGGACTGTTGATATAACCGTGGGAAAAAAAAATCTTTTATCCTGGCAAAAAAAAAATGTTTTGCTATACAAACTGATAAACTTCTGGCCTTTTCTCGCTACCCCCTCCCCTCCCACCTTAAGAGAAAAATACCCAAGGTTCCAGCCGGGAATCAAACTAGGACCGCTAGGCTTGTAGCCAGGTGCGCTGACCACTATACCACCGGAGCGGTTACTATGAGATGTAAACTATCTAGATCCTCACCGGGAGTTAAATAGGTGGCTCCTAAACCAGTGTGAAATTTCACTACTGATTGAACTTTGACGTCACACGAAAACACTGGTGCCCTTTTGACCTTTTCAACTTATTTTTACCAGATTTGTTTGTTGAATGGTCAAGTGAGTGGGTTCTAACCTTTTCTGTTCGCATAACCCCAGATATAATCTCAATCCAACTTTGTACGCTCCAAGTTATTGGGGTATATTGCAAGTTACACATATTCTATAAGCTAGATAGATATAAAATAAATTACAACCAATATAACGAGAGATTTTACATGTGTATTACATATGGTTTTAAACTGTTCTATGCAAATGCTTTTATAGTTCCCCTAAATTCCACTTTCCTCATCCCAAACTCGTTAGTGTAATTAGTACATATGCGTACATTCCGAGTGGGTATTAGGACGTTGTACTAATACCTACTCGGAATACCATGACACACCCATAAAATCGAGTGTATATACACACACACATACACACACACACACACACACGATTGTATGGATACATTGTACAGAGCTATGGCCTAAGGAAAATACATTTCTTTCAGATTGGGTGTTAAAGGGTTTTAATTTTTTAATTGAGTAAATATATTTTTTAACGTGCCACCTCTAATGTCACAGATTTTGTCAGTCTTATAGTCGTATCCGCTTGATATTAAAATAAATCTAGGAAAGTACACGCAGCCATAACACTTAGATATTTATTAATTGAATAGCAGGATGAACTCATAACATATGGGTAAATATATTAATTAACACACCTCAGAGTCGAACAAATTTCTCAAATCGGTGGTCACGCATACATAAATGTCAATCTCTTCTGTCTGGATATCTCTTAATGGAGAGGCCGGGGTTCTAGTATTGGCGAGGTATACGGGGGATAGGTTTTTCCGAAATGGTTTTCTACTTTTTCTCTACGCAAATGACAGAACATTTTCACTAAAATTTCACCTTCATCATCGCTAACTAATGCAATGATATTTGGATAACCTAAATAGTTACTAATAGGTGGTATTAAAAAAATGTATCAGAATCCTCAGAAGTAGTTATTGAGCATTCTAACCATTTGACACACCCCTGAGAGCTGGGGGAGAGGAGGGGGTGATGGAGGTATTGCATTTCAGCTTGAACTGGTTCAATCACAGCCGACAAAAGTGTGTGTGTGTGTGTGTGGCAGACGCATGCATAAACGTATGAACCTAACACGTCATGTAGAACTGTTAATTTCCATTCGTAGAGTCCATATAAGCAACCACGTGGGAAAACAACCGGCTTACAATCCACTGCCGTGAATTGAAATGTCCTGACATTAATCCTTAATCCGTCCCAAATCGAGTCCGACACAAGTCATACATCATATCTAGTGACAATCAGTGATAGCTTGCTCCATTTTGAAGCATGGATGCCACACACATATCTAGTGTCAATCAGTGATAGCCTGTTCCATTTTGAAGCATGGGTGCCACACACATATCTAGTGACAATCAGTAATAGCTT